>JALIZH010000290.1:305000-605727 GCA_030522465.1 Rhipicephalus appendiculatus
TGCGAGCAGCTTCAACGCACTTTTACCTCCTTCGCATGGGCTATGCCCAGTTTTCACAAAGTCAGGCAAACGCCAAGACAAACTTTCACAAAGGAATGCAATCATATTGATACAGCGCTAAAGACGTAGTACGAAGAAAGACTTGACAACATGAGCGCTGACTGACAACTGATTGCTTTATTCAAGTGAAACCGAAAAAGAAAGGGAAGAAGTAAGGACAAAGCATGCGCACGCAACCTATCCACATGACTATGGAATACCCTATTAACATCATTACGTTTTCTCCAGATACGTCAACTCGCAATCAAGTAATGCAATCGACGGTGTGCTAACACACGTGTCACCATTTTTGCAGATAGCGAAGGCTTCCGCTATCTCTCTTATGCGAGAATCCGTGTGTCCATAAACAGTGGTCGTGCGGCAGAATTGTGGAGTTTATAGACACACTGGATTCCTTCGTCATGTGGTGCGCTTGTTTTGTTTTTACTTCTTCTCCTTTTTCGGTTTCGCTTGAATAAAGTAATCAGTTGTCAGTCAGCGCCCGTGTTGTGAAGTCTTTCTTCGTCCTGCGTCTTTTATCATTATGAACGCAAACCAACTAGCCCAACTCTCCCATTTTGCTGCAAGGAATGCAAGTGTTATCACCTAGAGTCCTGGAACCCAGTCTTTTGTAAAGATTCGCTCATCAAATATTATACCCGTGTATGAAGAATAAGTACCTGGTGAACCATGTATGTTTGGAAATTTAGAACGTCTTCATGGCGGGTGGCTCTGCTGCCCCCACCTGACCGATTCGTTTAGCATACTTAGTCAATAAGCGACTCATTTTGTTGCTCAAAATGTATTATTCGCGAGCAAGTCCTACATCGCGAGTACCCGAACCAAGAAATGGTATCATAGCTCTTGAGACTGTTTGAACATTGCCCGCTATAAAAACGCTGCGTGAGAACGAGGGGTATCTGATAAAAAAAACATTTTTACCTCTGATACCTGACTTGTCACAAAAGCCACGCAGAGCTGGTATAGTCCTGCAACTTTCTGCGCCGCAAGTTGATTTAAAGGTGGCACTGGTGTCTGTGCCAGGAACTTTATGTTTGCGACTTTGGTATCTTTTGAAAGCTGCAAAATGAAAACCAGGCATCATGAATGCATTGTTGTGCGAATTCTCGGTCAAGTAAACTAACGATGAGTCAACTATCAATCATGCATTGGTAAAATGTGTGAATTTCGAACCTCGCTTTTGTATTAGTGTTGCTAGGCACGATGACGCGCACGAATTTGTGAGGAGCAGCGAAATAATCTCAATTAATAATTATTATTGGGGTGTAACGTCCCAAAGCTAAATATTATGAGAGACGCCGTAGTGGAGGGCTCCTGAAATTCCGACAACCTGGGGTGCACCTAGATCTTAGTACACGGTCCTACACCATTTTCGCCTCCACTGAAAATGCGGCTGCCGTGGCCGGATTCGGTCCCATGACCTTCGGATCAGCAGTCTAGTACCATAACCACTGGACAACCATAGTTCGTCAATGATCCCTCTATTATCGATTTTTTTTTACATGAGGTGACTAGCATAAAACCATGTGAGCAGTTAGCGAAGGGTATCTGAAAGAATAAAAATGCTGATTCATGCATCTAACTCCCGAAACAGCGAGAATACAGCATTGTTATGGGAACCCAAGTACATAGAGATAAGTACTAGCATAACATAAAATGTACAGCAACGTGCTTATAGTTTCGCTGTCCTGCCACGTGACGCCATATCAAAAATAATAACACACGAAAGCGTATTATGCCGGGGTCCTCAAAGACTTCACTGACATATTTCCGTCACAAAAATAGGTCAGAAAGAAAATGAAAAAAAAAAACATGGTTGATCCCTCTGTCATAGGAATCGGTATAAAACGAAACGAAAACGTGCCCGTAGAGAGGTAATTGGATGTTTAATCTATATTGATACAGTAGGGCTTGCACAACGTATAACGTGGATGTACCCACGTTGTCGCTTCGTAGTACGTCTGCACCCGACGACTAACGTCCATGATCACCGATTAAAGAAACCATTGTGGTAGCTGTAGATGTTAAAGGGACATTAAGTCGACGTTGATTGTTGAAATAGCGGTCCAGAAACCTCGTAGTGCTACTTTTGGGCCAAGGAAATGCTTATTTGAAAATAAAATCAAGTTTTAGTGGTCTGCATCGCGTTAGCGCATTTCAAATCACCCGCCTGAAGCTGTCTTTCTGATGACACTGTTTGCGTGCCAACGTTGCCCGCCTTTGCTACGCGGCCGCCGACACTAGTAGCAGCAGATTCAAAGTAGCGGGAGCCACAGCAGCAGCAACGGCCATTGAGGCTTTCCGCAGTGGATGTTCGTGTTAGCCGGGTTCAACTGGGCCCCGCTAGATGGCACCACCTATCCAGCCTAACCAGGCGAAAACACAACTTTTGAACCACTCCCGCCATTCCCCATAGTAACGCCAGGCGGTTCTTTTTTCTATGAATCAAACAGAACGGACAAGCAGCATTTTATTACGTGTTTTAATGCACGGAAGGTTCTTTTTTTTACTGCCGCTGGTTTGATTACCAGTGAATAATTGAGGGCTGACGCTGTGACGTCATTGGGATCATTTTCTAGATGTCCCACTCGTAGCGCATGTGGTGTCGTACATTTACCTTAATTTCTGCATTAATAGAGCACCAATATTGCCGCTTTAGACATTGCCAAACATTGATCTTTCACTCTGACGCAAATTGTTCTTTGCCTTTAGTGTCCCTTTAAGGGCGAGAGCGTAATCAGAGAAAAAGGCGTGAAGCCAGAACAGCGTCGCTATTGAGACGCAGAACTTGGGCTAAGGTCGCCATTCCGCGGCATGTTAAATTGATTGAATGCCATGGTCGGACTTGAGGGAAACGCTAAGCGCGTCGTCTCGCCCTAGTAGCTCGGCCATAATTTTTTAAGGGCGAGCGTAAGCAGTAACGCGCTGTTACAGCCACTGGAGGGAGGCGCGCGTCGCATTTTCGGTTTGGATCACGTGGTTTGGATGGACGCTATGAGCCAGGCCGACACTTTAAAGTCCCTATATAAACTAAAGTAGCACCAACCGCGCCCCTTCACCTCTGCCTCCTCTCCCAGCAGCTGTAGCAACCCCTCTATGGTGCCGCCAGGAAACAGCACGGCCGGCCGTGGCGAAAGGCATACCCTTTCACGGGCATACCCTCTCCCGGCGCACGGGAGAGGGTACGCACAGAGGACGGACAAGATGGCGCTTGCACTACCAAGCACAGGGGAGAGGAGGAGCCTGCACACTGACACGTATGACGCTACTTTATTTATTCTAGGAACTTTACGACGCTTGGGTTAAGGTCGTCACCTCGCTGTGCATTATGGCGTTGACAAAATTGCACTTCTACTGAAAACGCTCCGACTGGGACTGACACGTAGCAACACGCCTTGCAGGTGATAATCGCCGAAGCCACAGTTATGATTAATTACTTTACTTTACTGCTGCAAGAGGGCAACACCGCCCCTCTGACCAAGAGTACGGCGATGAAAGTGGTAGATATAAAAAGCATGTTCGGGAAGCAGTCAGAGTTTGTGGCCGTGGTGCAGTGGATAGCATGCTCGGCATCTGTTGTTGCGAACCGAGAGGTCGTAGGTTCGACGCCCGTTGACTTTTTTTTTGACACCTGATCATGTACATTTTTCAACGTCATCTCCGCGACGGAAATATGCCACTGAAGTCTTGGTGGGCCCCGGCATAATACACCTTCGTGTTAAAAGAAAAAGGCTCGACGGTTTCGATAACCTGGGAGTTGAACCCACAGCCTCTTTTTGGTTCCGTGACGGAAGGTGCCGGGCGCTTCACATTCTGCGGTATCGGAGCCCATGCATGAAGCTTCACAAATGCGCCTTAATAAATGCCTAACATCATCTATCCTTTAGAACGACCTAGGTTCGTGATGGACGGTGTCGCCATCTGGGATCGATGAAGTGATGTACTGCATCATGAGCTTAACGAGCGCCGACAGAGAACACTTCCGTAGTTTCATCTTTCGATCCAGAGGGAAGCCAAACGCCTTTCCGCGTACACACTCACGCTACCAACTCTGCCTCTCGCGTTTCTGAAGCGCTGTGCGGTACATGCATGACCACGCACGTAAGTTACCCTACTACTGAGGAGTCTACACCTTCGCGTTTCTCTTCTCAAATGACGACGCTTTAATGAAGTGCATATCCATTAAAAGTGTTATGTGCTTGTTGATGCCATCGTTCGGCGGGAATGAGCATACGCTTCATCCAGGTGTATGTTAAGTACTTCAGCTACCACAGGGTTTAAATCATGATCTTTTGTGTCAGCCGTCGCGATGGAGTAGTCACTCGGCGTCAAACGGTGCTATAGCGGCCAAACAGCAATAGACATTGTGCAAGCTTTACATCCTTCAATGTACAATAAACAAGCCACTATACTCCTGTGAAGACACGCTTGACTTTGGTGTTATACCGATGCCTATGACGAAGGGATCAACAATATATTTTTTGCGATATTTTCGCTACTGCCGGATTAATATGAACCACTACCGGATTGAAATAGTGAGCGCTTCGATGTTTATTTTGTTGTGGAATGCTCTTCTTGGTTTCATTGCCTACGCAAAAAGTAGTGGCAAATTTAGTCAACGGATGCTTTCATATTGCGCTGCGTAACGTCGGCGAAATGTATGTCGCTTTTTTTTTGTCTGTACATACGTTCTCTATTTTTTCATGTTTATAGATTACTGATTGCTTACTTTTGTATCCTGATATATAAGTCTTTGAACTGCCTCTTCTTCTATGAACCACATTTTTTGCTCGAATTAGTGCGTCACCACTGCAATATATTTTGACGTAATGATCATATAATGCTCTTGTCAACAGGTTGATTAGTTGGACATTGTTATGTTTCGGACATCAAACGGCCTCTTTTGTTCTTAGTAAAAAGATCAGGCATCCGCAATTCATTTTTCCGTCACCTTGCAGTGTGTTGAGGAAATTGTGCGTTTGAATTAGATTATTTTTGTCCTCCATGTATGCTAGGAATGGACATTTCTGTATTATTGAGATGCCCCCCTTACGCACTGCCTTTTACAATGCCTATAAGTACTTCTGAATGAATAACTAACTAACTAACTAACTAACTAACTAACTAACTAACTAACTAACTAACTAACTAACTAACTAACTAACTAACTAACTAAATAAATAAATAAATAAATATGTGCATTCTATAACAACACTGCTTACGACACAGAGTATGCGACGCATCGTGTCACTGTTTCGCGCAAGCTGCTTCGGCACAGTCTACGTGGCTTGTCGTCCCTTGTCGTTCAATCGAGAATTTCGGTCATCATTAGGCTCATAGATAGATCCTGAGGGCTATCTTACTCTTGTGTTAGCGTTTTCGTTGTAGCGACGTCGTACTTAGGAATAATGCACAAGAATCTGGAAGGAGTCATTACAACTTACGTGGCTCAACTGACTCATGCCCCTGAAGCTTCCGCAGACGTAGCGGTAGAAATCTGTGCAGGGGTCTACGCTAGGGCTGATGATGGACCGCAGCCACTGCGAAACGAAACGGCAAATCAGCGATTCACATTCGACATCGCCAAATCGTCGATGCGGAAAATGGTGTCGCGAAGGTATTTTCGGCGCGGAGGCCGGTACATCGGAAGGTCCGGGCCCGTGATCATCAGTTGATGGTGTGCGCCCAACGCGAGGCATGGAAAACGTTGGAACCTGTAGCTCGTCGACTCTGTCCACCTATATGTCCGGCCAGGGAATAAGACCAGCCTCAATTAATGATGACCAACTGTTGCACTATTCTTTTAATCAAACGTTTCACAAGACGCTACGTGCACGGCTTAAAACAATTACTAAACTTTTCAGCGGCCTGTTCTACCACAGCCAGGAAATCCGCAACTCGATTTTTTACATCGGATAGCTGTATCACTATATTTCGAGATGGAAGTTGAAGCAACCTACATTGTTATTTTATTACTACACGCGTCTTTTGCGCTTTTGACAATTGGACAATACAATTGAAGACTGATGCTGTGCACAGACATTCCACCTGTTCTGCCTTGCAACTATACACGCAAAGCAACTTTGCGAACGCGGGACATGTGCCAGATGAAAATGTATTCTTTTTATCATTTCGTATTAGTCGTATATATATATATATATATATATATATATATATATATATATATATATATATATATATATATATATATATATATATATATATATATATCTTGTGATATTTCTTCGTTTATGTGTTAATTGCGAATAACGTAATGAAAGAATTCATAGAATTTATAAAAAAAATAATACAGTACCACTTTAGTTTCCACAGCGAATAAAGAAAAAAACGTGGAAGACTACCATGTGTGCAGTACGAGCTAGAAATCGCAAAGTGAGCAAGTAATCTCATTGTAGATGCTATTGTTGCATTTCTTAGCCCACCATAACAAGGATAGGCATCTTCAGTTTATGACGATTACTCTGCGTGATTATCGTAGTTAATAAGGTATTTACAGGGGCGCGACTGTGATTGTTAATGGTCACCACCATTTTACATTTTATATTTTTTCTAAGGCGAAAGTTCCTGAAAGCTTCTAATCCTCCCGCGATTAACTCCGGCAGGCCGGAGATAATCGCGAAATCTTTGCATGCAGGTGGACGCTTTCGTCCACTAGATTTGCGCTAGATTTCGGAAAACCATAAGGGCTGGCAGATAGCTCGTAAGGTGTTGCAATGTCTCGGAAAGGCTTCCTCGGGTCTCGTAAGTCGTAACTGTGTCTCAAGTTCCCTAAAAGCATCCCTCTAAAAAGCTTCCCGCTTGCACTAGTGGCGCAAGGCTAGAACAATCTGAGGAGCTAGTGTTCTACCTAGCTATGTTTTGTTAGTAATGCTTAGATTTTGCTAGAGATGCTGTTTTTACGAGTAGTATACTATTAGTATGCCTCGACTTGGCTGTACTTGGGTAGACATGTCGCGTCCCTAACTGTTTAGTGGTGTTGTGATATGTTAGTCATGTGAATAGCTGTTGTGTGGTTTTGACCCGGAACATGACGGGAATATGGCGGGAACATGTCACGTGACTAGCTATTACGCGACATTGCGTGATTCAGTCGCGTGATTATATTTTGCGTCAATTTAGTCACATAACAAAATGTTGCATGACGTTATGTGATTTTAGTCAGGCGAGTAGTAACGCATGATTCCAGTCACGTGACCAGTTACGTGACGTTACGTGACTTATTCACGTGGATGTTAAGTGATTTTTACTCACGTGACTAGATAATAGGTGATGTTACGCGATTTTAATCACATGGCTTGTTATTACGCCATGTAGCGTGAATTTAGGCACGTGAGAACTTATTACATTTGTTACGCAATTTTTAGTCGCGTGACTAGGTGTTCCGTGATCTTACATGATTTTCGGTCGGGCAACAGTCTATCCCATCATGGTTTCTGTATTCCACCCCGGATAAATCGGTGCGCGTGTTGTGGGAACGCAGCAGAAGCTGAAGAGGACAAAGTGAGCGCGTACCGGCTCATGATGATAATTCCTGTTCGCACTACGCGGCACAACGAAAAGCTTAAAGACCTCCGCTCTTAAAGCCCGCGTGACCTTCTCTAAAAGAGTGATGATGGCATATTATGACGTCTTCAAATAATGACGTCATCAATTGACGTCAGCGATCGGTCGCATGTGGGTCTACTTGTGTGGCCCTGCAACACCAGTTAAGGTGCAGAAGCTACAGTAGAGTGGGGAAGGAACATTGGAATCGACTAAGAACGGCCAATTCATATTTGAAGGAAGCGTGAAAAACAAACGACAACAGAGAGAAGCGAATGGGACAGGTTTGTGTTATGGTTTCTGTCGAGCTTTCTTCAAATATGAATTTGCACCAAGTCGCCCACTGTCCCTGCCAGTTTTGAACGGCAAAGCATTGCTTCTTCACTCGCAATGCGGCTCATTATGTCTAGGAGGAAGTATGACCCCCGATTGTACAAATACATTACTAAGTGTACATCAGACTTTCGCCTTCAAATCTTACGGAAAAGAGTAACTTACTGCCGCCTTTTTTTTTCTTTTTTTTTTTGTTCCTCCATTCATATACTCATATACACCGCGAAACCTCCATACGGCATTCCAACGGATCTGAAATGCCCTTTGCTCTTTTATTGTGATAGCCATTATATGAACATTCTAGCTGCATTCTTCCCTTCGCCGTCTCCGCTGCCATGCTGTTTCATATATTGCTCAAACTAATGAGGGCGCGCAGCAAGTGACGTGTTCTATACGGGAGTGAAAGCAAGCGTCGATTGCTGGTGACGATCGCTGCTCAACCAGAGGAAACGCGCCGGTGGTCTGTCGTAGCGACAAAGCACTAAGGAGACAGGAGCCGGAGGGCACCTGTGTTCCGCCGTAAGGAATTTTGTAAGGGATGAAAGGGTGAGAAGGAGCAAAAAGAAGAGAGAAGAGAGTAAAGCACAGCATATAGAAGTTTGAAACAGAAAAAATAGAATGAAAGAAAGAAACAGGAAGAAAACGAGGTATTGAGATATTGAAACAAAATGGAATGATACAGAACGAAATAGATACACAGAGAGATAAATAGAGTGGAAGAAATACAAATAATGGCAGGAAAGAAAAGAGGGAGGAAAGAAAAAAATGAAAAGAAAGGAAGTAGCCAAATATAGAACTAGAATGCGCTGCGAAACGGTGACAGGCGCTTGTTTCACTGTGCGAAGCTTTGCGCTACTTAGTGCAAACTTCACGCATTTTTTGCTGACTCTTTTGCTTCAGCAGTGAAAGCGTAGGTATACCTTAAGTACGAGCGGAGTTCTTTAAGCTTTCTGTGGCACCTGGTAGTGCGAATAGTAATTATCATCATTATGAACCGGCACATGCTCTGTTCTTCCTTTTCTTCATATCCTGTTTCGCTCCCAGAACACGTGCGCCGATTTATCCGGTGTGGCCTGCAAAAAACCCTGACAGATGATAGAACGAGAGCAGAGAGAGGGAAATAAAGGAAAAATGAAACAAAGAAAGAAAAAGAAACAGGGAGACCGACAGAAAGAGAGTAACAAAGAAAGATAAAGGGAAATTCTTGACGAAAAAAATTCTTCACGAGGCGGGACTCGAACGCGCGTGCCCTCGATCCGAAGGCGAGAGTCCTAACCAGGCGCGGAAGCAGAGCGTAGCGTTGTCTTGTATAGTACAATGTAGCAAGAGGATGGGAAGAATAAGTGCGCGTCAGGAGAGATTGAACGGTGAGGAGGAGGAGGAGTGAGAGTAAAGCATAGGCCAGCAAGAATAAGAAAGAGAGAAATAGAAAGAAACATAGAAAGGGAAAGGGAGGAATAAGTACAACGAAAGAGAGGGACAGAAATACATTAAGAGATATAGAGAAAGGGATGAAAGAGGAAGAACTATAGAAATACCAAGAAAGAGAAATAGACTGAGGGAGAGACATAAATAGAAGTATTCAAACTTAAAAAAATACCTGAAGCCCAGCCCAGATATGCGCCAGACACTGTCCCTGTAAAAACACAGCATTGCGCCTGGAGCGACAGGTACGCCCATTTAAAAGACGATAGTCTTTTTTGGGATACTTCAACGCAGAACTTTTGGTCCGTCTGTCTTTCGGTTGATCTTTCTATCTGTCTCTCTGTCACCCGATTCAGCCACCCGGCCAAAGTTTAAGCACTTGCTGAACGCCCAGCCATCTTGCACAAGCGGCTACGTTCATACTTGTGAACATTGTCGATCAAAAAAACAAATGTTAGGCATATCTGAGGGGCAACATCAATACGTAAGTATTAGATTGTGTGTTTCTTTAATAGAAAATACATAGATACGTAATTCTGAAGACCATAATGTTTCTCAGGCTGCGCTGAAAATGCGAAGCTATGTATGAAAAAACCTGGCAGTGGGCCTGTGTTCTGCACAAGCTCATGTTTCCCGATGCCACTGCCAGATGGCGTCCATATCTCACGCAGCGCCTCCTCTTTTTTATCAATGCCAGCCAGTGCGGCCGATTCAACATAGAGGAGGCGCTGTCTGAGGCAAGTAAAAACATAGTAGTACGGCCGGCAGGAGACTATCATCTTTCGACGAGATTTGCAGCGAAGCACGCAGATACGCAGCGAATTTTTTTTATGCAGCCATACGAACTTCCTACACATTCTGTCCTAAAAAGGCATATCAGTATAAGGACAATTTTCACAACTAAGCGGCCGCCGACACACACTTCCTATCAACTATTTTATTAGCATCTGACAAGTAATTGCAAAGTGTACCACTGCGCGTCAATAAACAGCATAAACTGTCTGGTTGCACATAGTAAACAATATAAAAGCAATGTTCGATACCGGCGCGGCACTCACCATTTCGGTTGAACGGTCTTCGGGCAGTTTGGAAAGCAGCAAGACGGCCAGGTATATGCTGCACAGTACTACTGGCAGAAGAACCAGCAGGCAGAAGAAGAGCGTGATCGATCTATTATACCTTCGCTTGCGTTGTTCTTCGTAGCTGTCATCGAGAAGTCCCTCCTTGCCACGCATGCGTGTCCATGGGGCCTGAGAGACGAATGGTTAAGATTGTAATTACTAGTTAGTTATTAATGAATCGTTCGCATAGTGTTCTCCTCCACGACACTATCAGCGCTAAATACGACCCGCTGTTATGCACACAAGCTCTCCTACACGCCGGCAAGTTGATATTTCGCAGTACGAGTGATTTGTAGAACGGAACCAAAGAAAAAAAAAACCAAACAGTAATATTAGGCCAGCCTCCCTTAATCTCCCCTCCTGGTCACATAAGTCTGAACCCTTACTTTCATTCTTATCAATAATGCTGTCATGAACTCTCACACAATTCCAAATTTTGAAACCAACTTTAAGAGGCGTGTTTTGCTCAGATTCTCAACACACATTAAATCTGGCTTGACTCCCCTGGGTGATCAATACATTCGTTTTAAACGAACAAGGAGGCCTTTTAGAGCTTCGAGAATGTAATCGTCAAGAACGAAGCATACTTATCAAATGAAGGCGTAAGGAGAGTTCAAAAAGGTCGGCGGGGGATGCATTCAATCGTACAGCTGTTCTGGTGGTATGTACCCTCTGTTTTGTGAAAAAAATTCGGCAGATTCCACGTTCCTTGGGAATCGTTGTTATGCGAAGCATGCGGAGGGAAGGTGACTGTGTTGTAATGTTTTATTGAGCGAAACGTTACGAAATTACGCTAAAGATATGTACAAATGTTGTACGCACAGACATATGTTCCACAGTCGCATATGTTTTGCATAACAAGTTGTTTACAGTTGCGTAACGATGCCAACAGCAACATGTGCAGTAGCAACACCAGAAGCGGTAAACTGATATGTAGCGCTTGTGCTCGCCAGGATGGTAGCCCTAGACACTGCAACATATATCAACTTCAGTGGATGGCGCTTTACTATAATTGATGTTAACCCGGCGTGAAGGCTGTATCATCGGAGTACATATGTAATGTTTATAAAATTGGATAGCCAGCACTGCAACGACAATTGACGTTTCACGAACATTAGGGTCTATTCGAAAAGCAGTTCCGAGACCTGGCGTGGCTCTGTGGCAGAATGCTTGATTGCCACGCAGAATGCTTGGGTTCGATTCCTGTTGGAACCCTGACATTTATTATTTGCATTCGTCCGGTCAACGCTGCTGATGACGTCAACTTTTTAACGCTCTGGCGTTAAAAGTACCAATGTTTGTCTCGCCGTTCCTGGGTAGTCTAAACTGTCAATCACCTGTGGCACATACCCGCATACCTGTGTCACATACCCGCCCCGTGGTATGTGCCACAGGGTTTGCCCGAAAGAGTTTGACGACGTACGCGACGGGATTGTCATTATTCATGTCACGACCAGCGAGTCGTATTCGTCAAACCATCTTATTCTCACATACTAATTTTGGTCTACCCCAAGTTAAAGGGGTAATCACGAGATCACCCAGACATAGGCGGCTAGATAGATAGATAGATAGATAGATAGATAGATAGATAGATAGATACGCAGATAGAAACGCTAAAAGTGCCTGCAGTACGCAAAGAAATGCTTAGAATTTATTAACTTTTCCCTCGCGTAAGCATTTCTGTGGAACACCGGTTCAACAGTGCTACACACTACTACATGTGTGTAAATGATTGGCTATATTAACAATACTGTATCTCGAAGTTTTGAGCTCCACAACCACTATTGTGTGTCTGATCTATTGTGACGGCGTCCTATATTCCAAAAACGCAAGAGTCAGCACAATTGTGCGGTACTCTTCCGGGGCGTCTCCTACAACCATTGTTACGTACGCGACCTAAAAGATGCAATAAAATAATATGAAAGCACGTCACATTACCATGTTTTCGCAGAAAGGTACCGGAGGAGACCTACAGCAGTGGTGATGACGGTGTGGGTCACAGAGTGCAGTGTTGGGGATTTCTTGGAGCGGCCTAATGGCAAGTCAGGAATGACACAGGACGGTGATCTTCTTCTTCTTCTTGTTCACCTTCAACTGTGGCTCACACCCACTGTAGGAGATTGGCCAAGAATTCAGTGGTTTTAGAAACTGTTATGGAAGATTAGAATAAAGGAGGTTTAAAGAATAAAAGCCTTACAAATTTTACATGTAACTTTGATGGTCGCTCAATTTTATAAAAAATAATAATGCTTTCTTATTAGTAATAGATAATAAATAAAATCCCTATTTACAATAAAAAAAACAAAAAGGTAGACTGGTTAGTTGATTCCTCAGTGTTTTGGCGCAACCTGCCTCGGGGGATAGGCCATGAATCGGACGGTGTCTTGTTTAAGAAACTAGTTCACTTACAGGAGGAAAGGGTTGAAAATGAATTGCATTAAAGGTTAATATTATGTGTAACTAAGCTGTAACTAAGACAATTGAAGTAAGCTACACTTAACATTACACTCTTTTAGTCTCGTAAATAATTAGATACAGTGTTGAAACCACTGCTGTGGCTAAAACCAAAGATGATTGCACCAAATTAAAGAATCGCTGGAAGTGAGATCTTCAAGGCTAACTTTCGTAGGGGTTCTTCAAGTAATATTTTCGTTTGTATTTCAAATATTCGGCACGTCAAAAAGTGCTCGAGAGATTCGATCTCATTACAGTAAAGGCATAAAGTTGACTCAGTGAGACCTGACCTATGAAGGTAAAAGTTGAGTTGGGGGGACTCCACAGCGTAGCCCTGTAACTAATACTTCTTCCTTTCTAGATGAACACCACCTCCTTTGCCAAGGAACCTTTAGCTGTGGGAACTCTGATAATGATAAAGGACATTTATCGAAGTTATTGGCCGTAGTAAGTTTTTAAAATCGTGCTGCTTTGATATACGCCGACGTAGGCAATACAGACAAAACAGGACCATCGTTGGATGATATTGCAAGTGCTTCCGCGCAATCATTGAGTGCTAAACCTCTATTGCCTGGTACCCACACTAATAGAACGAGCCGTACATGTCTGGGAATTAGCGAATAGAATCTAAGGTAATCGATAAGTTAGGTGCGCTTAAGGCCGAACAGACATAGAGGTAGTCTGTTAGAACAACCACAGCCGCTCGACACTGGGGCAATTTAAGCAATGCTAGGACTATTGCCAGCAATTCAGCCTGGTAAATCGGGGTAAAGTCCGGTAACCGAATACAAAAATTCCAATCCAGAGAAAATGATACGATTCTTACACCTGCCTTCTCTTCACTAATGGAAGCATCAGTCGCTATTACAGTGGTTGTTTCCAGATTGGCCAAATAATCTCCCAAAATGCCACTTACATATTGATATGGTAAATTTTTAGCGCTCTTGCGGTATATATCATCAAATGCAATCCCAATTGTTTCAACAGTGCTGAATATAAGTACTTCCCAGAGGTGAACTTTTAATGGGTCCAAAAGTTTCTGCGTCAAAATTTCTTGGGGGGTAATGTAATCTAGACCATTGGTGGTTAAAAAATGAGGCCTGCTGGTCAATGAAAACATACTGTGACCTGCTCTGTTTGGATGCATCGATTTTTAGGAATGTTCGTACTATTAAAGTATGAAATCTTTTGATAAGAGAAGGTAAGAGAAGGCAGGCGTGATTCTTCATATAGAATATTGTTTGCAACAAATTTAGGTAGCCCCAGACATAAGCATAACGAGACACGTTCTAAGAGAACCAGAGGTCGAACTTTATAAGCCGAAGCTCCAGAAACGCAAAACGCAGCCGAATTCTAGTATCGGTCGAATGTACATGCAATAAATCATGACGAGCACATCTCTATACCAACCGGCACGTTTATTGCTGAGCCTACGCAGCATCCCTACTGCGCGTGCTCTCTTAGTCGCCATGTTTTCTATATGGGGACTCCAGTTAAGTTTTCCAGTGTAGGTTACCATATATGACTCACTCGACCTGAGGTATGACGTCTTCTCGGTACAGTAAAGAAATTTGCACTGGGACATTTTGTGCGATAACTACGATTGCGCTTTTATTAATATTCAGCGATAAGTTAACACCCTCCAGCCACGTTTCCACACTATTCATATATGTCTGCAGAATATGGTAAAGTGTGTGAATATCTGCTGATGAAGCAAAAAATGCGATGTCATCGACATACACATACACCTGCACATCGTGCTGTTTGGGAATAGTACATAGTAGTGCATTAAATAATAAGGGAGATAACACTGACCTTTGCCGGAGACCTCTCACTTGACTATATTTTGAAAAATTGACACCGGATTGCGAGCAATAAATCTCTTATCACTTAAGAAAGCATAGAACCATGCCACAAAGTATTCTGGCAGTCCTATGTTCTGAAGCGAATCCATCGGTTTCACATGGTCCACAATGTCATGGGCTTTCGTGATATCTAATCTTACTAGAGCGGAGTATTGTTTCTGATATCGAGCAAGTCGTATGCTGCTTACATGCGCACACAAAATGGAGCAACCACGCCTGAATCCCATTTGACATGGGCTCAGTCGTCATACTGTAACGGACAATTCAGGTAGTCTGGAGAAAAACTATTTATTGTGTGATAACTAGCCAAAAGCAAGAAACGTTCTAACGCTTGCTCGAGCGGCTCGTCACTTCCTCTTCCTCTCTTCTTCTGCCTAGAGTCATCCGCGATCCGATCCCGTGCGGCGAAGGCGCGTGCCGTCGTGGCCGTTTCTTCTTATTGCAGGGCGCCGTTGTCTGCTAGGAGGGCGCGCGTATTTTAATGACTGTTTTATGGCATGTCAACATCTAATAAGGGAAATTCGCAATTCTGGTGCCAAGCCTGCCGAAAGCGCAGAGCTGGACGGCCTTCCATGCTTCCCTTTACTTGTTTTATTAGATGCGAAGCATCTTATGCTCGGGGCTTTGTCCGTCCCTCCCGCGTCCCGCGTCCCCCGTCCCGCGTCCGGCCACTTTCATGAAGTAGGGTAGCACCCATTATGCGAACCAGAATACTGTAGTAATATGAAGGCCGTCAACAACTGCTACAGTCGTCAGAGTCATGGCCGAGAGAACAGAGAGGCTGTTTAGCAATGGCTAGGCAGGTGGTGTCTGTCGCCCAAGTTGGCCCCATTCCATGATCTTGCTTGCATGTGTTTGGAGGGGGCTTAGTCCGTCCCGCCTTCCCGCGTCCCACACCACCACAGCACATGCGCGTCCCCTCCCCTCTCTCTCCTACGCTCACCCCCCTTCCTCTCCTCTAGGAATCCTCTACAATACGGAGCGGCCCCCCGCGTCCCACACCCCCCCACAGCGCATGCGCGTCCCCTCCCCTATCCTCTCCTACGCTGACCCCCTTTCTCTACTCTAGGAATCATCTACTCCACGGAGCGGCGCCCGCGTCCCATATCCCCACAGCGCATGCGCATCCTCTCCCCCTCTCTCCTCAAGGAATCCTCTACTCTACGGAGCGGCTCCCGCGTCCCACACCCCCACAGCGCATGCACGTCCCCTCCCCCCTCTCTCTCCTCTCCTACGGTCCCCCCCCGTGCTCTCCTCTAGGAATCTTCTAGGGAGCGGCGCGCACGACAGGTGGTGTGACAGTTGCATACTGCGCTGGGGGGCGCCACGGTAGTTCCGCGGTATGAAAATGACGGAGCGCGCGCGTCTCATTCTCTCTCCTGTGCAGCGCCGCGATGAGCGCCCGGACCGCTGCCGTGAAATGAGAGCGGCGACGTTCCTCCCGCTCAAGCTAATTATCTCCCCGCTGCTTCGCATCCACACATGATTCCCTTTAGCGGGAGATGGGGAATTTTTTTTTAAGAGCGAGGCTGTTCTTAGTCGAGGCTTTGAAGTCCGGTTGCCGTGTCTTACACCGAAAGCGAATAGGTGCCACTACTAACGACTCCTGTTATATCTTTTCTTTGCACATATGTGTCTACACTTTGAAGGGGCGCATAGCAAAAGCGGGCTGGCAAGAAATAAAGAACGAAGAAAGGAAGAAAGAATTATGTTGTCTCGGTCTCTGGTATGCGCGCACCCACCTTCGGCTATCCTGTTACCGCGACTGTACAAGTGTGCTTCGGGCCGCCGCCGCAGTTTCCAGACGTTCGTTTGGGTCACTTTTTTTGAATGTTTTCTAAGCGTTCGTTGTGTCCAGTTCTTGTCCTCTTCTTGTCCGGTCTTTCGCGCCGCTTTAAATAATATGGAATCATACCAACTAGCCAAGCTGACGACCTTGCTACAAGCAAAGGCACGCCACAAGGGTCGGTTTTATCTCCCTGCCTATTTAATGTAGGTATGATAGGCCTGCCAGCAAAATTAGAAAAAGATGAAAGGGTTAGAACACAGCCTTTACGCCGATGATATTACCCTATGGCTCACCCGCAGAAGTGATAGAAAAATAGAGGAAACTCTGCAAACAGCCATACACACGCTCGAGAAATATGTCATGGATAAATAACTGAGATGCTCACCGCAAAAATCACAATTCCTTCTCTACCGCACAACAAGCAGGGGTCGTAAGAGTTCTATGGAAAAACCAAACATCAGTCTTTTCGCAGATGGTAACCAAATACCCATTGTGGACAGTATCAGAATTATTGGACTCCGCGTAACATCGAATGGTCATAATGGGGAAACGATCAAAATTTTAGAAAACAGCGCGCAACAAACAATGATACTATTTAGGAGAATAGGTTATCGGCATCATGGGATGAAGGAGATCAATTTGGTACGTCTAGTCCAGGCGTTTTGTTCTTAGCCGTGTGGTATATGTAGCTCCCTACCTGAAACACGAAGGCGAAAATCAAAGAAGTTATCAGATGGTCAATCAATCAAGCCTTAGGGTCACCTATAAACACATGGAATGACAGGCTTTCAGCTTTAGGTGTCTACGTTATGCTCGAAGAACTTATAGAAGCTCATACAATAGCGCAATACGAAAGACTCACGCAAAGCCTAACGGCAGAAACATACTAACGAAACTCTTGATAACATACAGATCACTATAGGGCACTAAGGTGGACATTCCCTAATACATAAGGAAGCAGCTTATTATCCCCCCCGTAACTAAAAAAAAACAGAAAAAAACATGCAGCCCGACTTCCCCAAGGACTGAATGAAATGAACCACCAACAAGCCCACAATGCAACTCTCGTCGAGCACAAGGAAATGCGGGAGGAACGGCTGTACCGAGGAGATTTCAACGCTCAAAGGACGTGGTGTACGTCGACGCGACAGAGTACGCAACTAATGAGAATATGTGTAATAGTTGCTGTCAACTCGGAGGGTGATCCTAAACCCACGGATCTGCTGAAACTTAGAGCCGAGGTAGCTGAGGATTCAGCCATAGCTCCCGAAATGGCTTCTACACTGGCCACTATAACAGTAAGTGATTATAACATCGCCATTCTAAATTATCCAAAGGGGCGGATCTCGCCGGAAGCACTACGACTCCTGGCTAATTTCCGCAGTCAGCGGGTTGTTCATATCATCTCGGCGCCTTCGCACTCCTCCTTCTTTGGCAACAAAGCAGAGGACACGAGGGCTCACAAGCCGAGCCACCGGGTCACCGCGAGTGAGGTTGGGAAGAGACCGGATGGTTAGCTACTGGGAAATTATTGACCACTGCAGACTGGTGAGGGTCCGCTTCCCCCTCTTCTCGTAAATTACTCACATACTAAGCAGAATGCGGTCGCATGGCGCCTCCTCCAAACCAATACGTACCCAACCACGATGACGTATAATCGCTTTAATCCAGAACAATATCATCATTTTCACTCATTTTCAGAGTAGAGCGCCTTGCTTCTCGTCCTCTTGAGTGTCGTAACTATTGGCGTTTTGGCCACAGTGTAGGCGGTTGTGAATCAAGTTCACGCTGTCGTGCCTGTGGTGATGATCATCCCTCTAATGCATACACTGCCGAGATAGAAAAGTGCTGTCTTTGTGGAGGAACCCATCCGGCTGATTACTAAAATTGTACGACAAGATAAAATGAAATTCAGCTGTTAGAAATAATCAATAGGCGGCGATATTCGCGACGAGAAGCTATTGCAGTTGTCAAGGATCGGGCCTTTGGATATGCTGGTGTTGCTGCGAGGCAAGATCCAATAAATGAGACCAAAATTTTGCATCTTGTTGAGTAAGCAGCAGAAAAAGTAATGTCGAAGGCGATGGATCAGATAATCACAACTGTAACTTAGTGTGTCTCGCAAGTGTTCTGCTCTCAAGTGACGCAGCTACTTTCAAAGGCAGCATGTACCGATGACCAAACTGACATCTTGTGCAGCAGCAGCAGTAGCAGCAGAGACGTCTAATTCAGCCCCACAGCGGAAACATCATGAAGATCAAACAGGTACTTTATCCGAACCCTCCACTTCGACTCAAGTCGAGTCACCAGGATGAGATGCACATAAGCCATGATAGCAGGCGTCAGAAGCAAACTGGGTCCCCAGTAAAACCTCCTTGCCCAAGCTCAAAAACCAAAAAAGGTCATTCTAATTCCATTCCAGTTCTTCAAGAAAGTATTTTGGAAACAGTTGTTGCCGCAGTAGTTCGCTCATCACCATAGATACTTCGAAGGTTCTGCAGTGGAAATGTCGTTCTTTGTTTTTCTGCTTCATCAGATTTGCTTTGCTTAATTAATCAATTAAATCCCGACATAATAACATTGCAAGAAACCTGGGTTACTCCTAATAAGAATTATTATATTAATGATTTTCGGCCATTTCGGTTAGATCGTCATTCACTAGGTGGGGGGAGTAATGATACTAATATCGAACAATTTTTGCCGCACAGCGAGCCTAGATTTTCAGTTAATGTCCTCAGACTGCGAAATTTTGGCAATAGACCTCAGAATTCCAGGATACCGACCTTTTTCCATTATAAACGCGTATTTTCCCTCGGGCGTGCACAGTACACAACAGTTAGATAGTGTTCTAACTGGCTGCAAGAATCAAATAATTCTTACTGGTGAGTTCAACTCCCATCACGTTTCATGGGGATTTAAAACGGACTCTTCTGCTGCACTTCTGTGGCACTGGATCCCACATGAAAGTCTTACCCGCCTAAATATGAGGCAGCCTACGTTTGCTCGCGGTCGATAACGATCAGTGTTAGATCTTACGTTTTGTAGTGCAAATATTCCACTGAGGTCATGGAGAACCGTTGATTTCGCTTCAAATAGTGACCACCTTCCGGTGTACTTTGAAATAGGATGTCCGACAAAGTCAATTGAAAGAAAAGCGAAAACATTGGTTAATTATAAATAGTTTAAAGAGTGTTCGCGCTCTAATATTAAGGCAGCCTCCAGTGATAGAAATGAAGACCTCGGTAAAAACATTTTCTCGTTTTTAGAAATATCGACAAACACTTCGGTCTTTGTGATTGCTTCGGCGTCAACCAAGAGTGCTCCGCCTAGCGGATGGTGCAATACTGAGTGTACGCGGGACTACAGAAGGAGAAAATCACTATGGAAAAGTGCGGCATCAATTCAGTGCGGCAACATTTAAACGTGCTGTTTTACGCGCGAAAGAGAAATATGATAATGTTCACTTCGACTACCGGTCTAAATCAGACAACAAACGAACATTGTTCAATTTCCTTCGTTGTAGAAAGAAAATTCCGATGTCAGAAAATGTAGAGTCAGTAGTTTATACCTCACAAGAATTACAGGAATCGTTAAATCTATTGGCTCAAGGATTAAAAAATAGGTCCACTACGCACCTTCCAAATTCTGTTCATACATCAGCGGTTTTCGAGTACTTAGATTATCGACTTCCGAATTAGGTCCGGCTATGTCAATATTGCCAAATGCAGCACCAGGCCCAGATGGAATTACAAAAGCAATGCTAAAGATAATACACCAGCGGCACCCCAATGATCTTTTATGCCTTGTAAACTACTCCATTAGGCAGGCTTGGATTGTTGATCAATGGAAGATTGGTAAAATTGTACCGCTGCTTACAAAGCAAGAGGCAGGCCATATTATCGACAACATAGAACCTACAGCATTGACATCAAATGTAGTGAAACTTATTGAACTGGTCCTCCATGGTCGTATAATAAAATTTAATGAAAAACAACTATCAAGCCCTTGTCAAATTGGCTTTAGATCTGTACATTCAATATGGAACGCGCATTTAGACCTGGAAAGCCGAGTTCAGATTGCCCGGCATGAAAAACAGCACGCGGCTTTAGTCCCCACCTTGGACATATGTAAAGCATATGATAGTGCCGAACATCCAGTTTTAATTCATCGGTTACGGTGTCACAGATTCTCTGCTTATATTGTAGCACGGGTAAGGGAATTCTTAAGAGAAAGAGATTTTTACTGCATTAAAGATGGCTTTTCTTCCTGCAAACACAAGCAGACGCGAGGTGTGCCTCAGTGGTCAGTGCTTTCACGTGCATTGTTTAACATCTTGATGTGTAGTATCCCTATTCGATTAGGGGTGCAGACTTATGTTTATGCGGACGACATTGCTTTTTTTTTTTTGCTATGGCCGCTGACATACATTGCCTTTACAATATTTTGCAGTCATACTTGAGTGAACTCGAAATTCGGCTGAATTACAGATGGATTACAGTTGAGTCTGAATACTAATAAGTGTGTCATTATTGTTCTCCCTGTTAAGACCCTGTGCGCATATCTATTAATTACAAGCTGCAGGATATCCCGCAAGTGGATCCGTTAAAATACCTCGGAGTTATATATAATGAACATCTAAATTGGCACCCCTATACTGAATATATCGCAACAAAAGGAGTACGCGCAGCGGGTGTTTTGCGCAGGTTGAGCAGCCGCAGGTCTGGTATGAGAAGAAAGGCACTCTTGATGGTGCATAAAATGTATGTACGACCAGTATTAGAATTCGGCTGCGTTCTTTTTTCTGGTGCGCCAGCATACAAGCTTCGGCCACTAGTCTTATTAGAGCGAGAGGCTTTGCGGCTGTTCTTACTCCTTCCAAAATATGTGTCAAATGCTGTATTATATCCAAAAGCGCGAACACCACCCCTTTAATGCCGATTCAACCTACTTACGGTGCAGACTTTCTTAAGGCTGTACAAATCACTCTCTAATCATACTCAAATAGTTTTCATCTCTAATCCCGACTTATTTTTCTCCGAGCAGTGGCTCTGATTCCGCAAGCCGCAGATCATATTTGTTCAAATTACTTGACTACTTAAATATACGAATTCGCGATATCTTACTTTGAGTATGCAACCTAACTCTATAGAAATGGTCTACCGCGATATTTTTCCGAACCATGCGAAATTACTACCTCACGGCATGGTAAATGGTCTGTTACAGGAGCATCTAAAAAGAAAACCGCCAGGCCTGCGCGGAACGCGCAGCACAGTCACAGCGAAATCTGGAAGGGCTGCCTTTCTAGAGCTGTTTTTAAACGCTCTTGGGGCAGCTACTACAAGCGCACTTACATGGTACCCACTACGCCATAAATCATCATAATTTTTGTGTAGTGGGGAAGCGTCAACTATACCAATATTCTTCATTCTTTGGAAAAGCGCGGTACCCGCTATACACTTGTAATGCATTATGTGCACTTTGTTGCTTCTGTGGCTGACGACGATGAAGAATTATGCCATTTTGTAATGGGTTGGAGCATTGAACGACCCGCTCGTTACGCAATTCGTATTGTGTGACGCCTGGTTGTTACTTTACTGTTCTAAAACGCTTTACAACACACGTTAACGTGATTTCTTACCCGACATGAAGCCTGCATAGGATCAGTTTGCACAACAGTTTCAAGCAGTGGTGTAGCTCAGTGGTAGAGTGTTGGGCTGCCACGCAGAGGACCCGGGTTCGATTCCCAATCTGTCATAGGTGATCTTTTATTTAGTTTTTTTTTCTTATTTCGTGCGATATTGGTTACGGACACCGGCGGCGGCGGCGGCGGCGGACAACTACGGCGCAAAAACGACCCTTGTTGTGATCTCATAACAGCTTTTGCTGTAATACTCTGCCAACGAATGTGGTTATTG
Source organism: Rhipicephalus appendiculatus (assembly GCA_030522465.1). Classification (NCBI taxonomy): domain Eukaryota; kingdom Metazoa; phylum Arthropoda; class Arachnida; order Ixodida; family Ixodidae; genus Rhipicephalus; species Rhipicephalus appendiculatus. The sequence continues at coordinate 327,526 of JALIZH010000290.1, forward strand.
TAACGGATGCATCGCAATCTGAAGAAATATCCGGCGTAGGAATATTTTGCCCTGAACTCGAGTGGTCATTTTCATTATGACTGCCGGATTTTATTCCTGTTTTTCTTGCTGAATTCATGGCGATAATATTAGCTTTACGCAAGTTAAGTATCCCAGTTACAGTAGTTGCAGTTATCACTGACTCATTATCTGTCAGCACTTTTCTTTCCGCATCTGCTGAAACGCCTATACTAAAGCTCTTTAAAGTACTAGTTCCCGCTCACCTTCAATGTATTCACTTAATTTGGGTACCAGGCCACAAATGCTTGTTGTTAAGTGAAATGTCTGACTCTTTAGCAAAGGTGGCGCTCTTGGCCCTTATCATTCCGATTTTCCCTCTAACAGCACACATCACAATGGCAAGATTTCGCTCACTAGCATTCAGAAAAAGTTTATTAGACTCCGTGTTGACAGCTTCTCCAGAATGTAAGCACCTCTTATTTGCCTGGCGGAGCGATTTATCTAAGTCGAGAATAATGGAAGTGGCCATAACCAAATTTCGTTGCCGCATTACCTCCCTAAATTTTTACCTGCGTAGAGCAAGTTTAGTGCCTTCCCCTTTGTGCCTCCTTTGTAATGAGGAGGAAACCATTAGTCATTTATTTCTATATTGTCGCCGGTTCACGTCACTGAGGAAACCATTCGTAGAATGGTTTCCTCAGTGAATGGTTTCCTCAGCTTCTACGAGTAATACATTGGAGAAAAGACTGCAAAAATTCACTTACTACTCGGCCAATCCCCTGCAATGGGTGTGAGCCATGATATGAGGGGAAGAAGAAGAAGAAGAAGAAAAACCGGTCAGGGTTCATCCGCCCGCTTTCGGCGATTGACAGCTAGTGCCAAGGATGGACGTCACCAACTGATTATTGCCTGTGTTCCTGGAAGGTTCACACGGACTTCGCTCAAACATGGTGATGTGATCTATTTTCTGACAGATTTGTTGATAATGAAATGCGCTAGCTTTTATTATCTGCGCGAAGGAAGCTGTAACTGAGCTGCTTCAGATTAGTCCCGATATCGTCGCTTTAGCCTTAGAGACAGAGCGTATCAACATGTGGCATGCCACAGAAGTGAGAATGACGAGCCACAGTAAAGCAGAGTATTTAGAAGATTGAGAGCTCTAACCAAAACTCCATCTTCGTTGGCAGCAGAAGTACCCGAAAGAGTGTCGCACGGACTGCTCGCGCCTTGAACCACGCGCCTTCTTTGTTTTTTTTTTCAGGCAGCGCTCCGTTTCCCGCACGCCGCCGTAATCGTCCTCATTTTGGACAGCGATGCTGCTGCAAGAGAAAGAACGGGCGCAATTCTTTAGCCGCACGATACAGCACGTTTAGCCGTAAAACAAACCGGGAGGTTACCGTCCACAGATAGATGTAAGGAAGCAGTAAATGAATGGTGTCATCGTACAAACTGATCAGAAAAAGCGGGAACATTTGTGAAGGCTTCGATGCATTTAGGAGCGGCTGTAAGCCACGAAATCCTGTCCCGAAGGTCAAACTTCAGCCACGAAGTTTTCACGCGAAGGTCGTCGGATCAAATCCCGGCCGCGGCTGCCGCATTTGGTTTTAAGCAAAATGCTAGAGACCCGTGCATATAGATTAAGGTGCATTTTTATGAACAGGTGGTCAAAATTTCCTGAGCCTTCCCCTACGGCGGCCCTTAGAATCATATGATTGCTTTGGGACATGAAGCCTCAACAATTACTATAATTATTATTACCACGAACATGTGTTTTCTTGTGCTCAGGAGAAGGAACGGGACACGCATGACGTCATAGCACATTCCACTTACCAAACCGAATATGAAACCAAAACTCGCAGCACTAAAGATCACCGATACGCAAAAAGTATAACTGTAGTTTAACAGCAAAAAATGTTGCTCAAAAATAGTGTCATTGAACTTGTTTTTTTTTATTTTCGAAGCCTACACGTCGTTTTAATGCCCTGCAATTGGAGTCACTGAAATCGAGCGCCGTTTCTGTCAAATTACGTCAATCAAGTTCATATCCAAAGTTTCGTTCTATCCCCGTCATGCCTGAAGGTGTTTCGCACGATAACCAAAAAAGCTTAGTCATCCTCGCCCAAGTCCTAAAATCCATACGTCGCCAAAGTTCGGTGCGTCGTACGCTGACTGGGCGGGTTCGACCGTTAGTCTGACGCTTTTATTGCGATAGCAATTATATGGACAGTCTCGACGGGTTTTGCCGTCGCCGTTGCCGTTGCCGTCATGTTGCGTATGAAGTGCAAATTGATAAGAGCCCCCTGCGCATCGTACGTTCTACCAGCGGGTAATAGCGCGCGAGCGGGAGCGATGAACGCGGCTGAAGCGGAGATCAAACGAACCGGCCCAGCTCCGTCGCTCCGAGGCGCATGCGATAAGATCCCCCCAACTGTTCGACCGGCCCCGCCCGTCGTTCGCGAGCGTGAAAAGACGCTAGTGGGGGGGGGGGGGGTTCCCTCGAGCGACCTTCGATTTTACGAGTGCAGTCGTCGCGGACGCGCGTTATCTCCCATCTCGGCAGCCGACAGCGGGCGCTTCTACTTGCTGCGCTCTCAACGCGAAGGCAATGTGGTGTGAAGAGTGTCCTTGGAGCGGTCGTATTCTCTTAAACCAGCGTTTTCTAGAGTTGCGTGATATAGGATCCAAAAGAGTTAGCTTCCAGCCTCACTTCGTATAACATTACAATTTGTTGCTATCGCATTCATTGCTTCACCCTTGCGGTGAAACTGTGAATTTTATGACTGCTTGACCAGGCGTCGTCCTGAGCCACCGATGTGCTATTCCTGGTACTCCCTACTATCTCTTTCCCGGCTTGCTTCCGCGGTAAGATCGCTGACGATGCACCAGGCATCATGCAGTGGCTGCTATTTTAGCCAGGGACCTTACTCGAACGAGATCAAGATCGACGGCGGCCACGCCGCGGAACGTCAGCGTAGCCGGCTTCAGACACGAATCGCCGCTGCTTTCGTCGGGCGCATGCTCGTTTCACGTGCCTCAACTCACTCATGCGTTTGCGCGCGCTTCTCTGAAGATTCATCGCCGCTTCGTTCTTTTATTAACGCGATAGCGTTAAAGAGTCTCTCTTTTGCAGGAAATTCTCGTGTCGGCGTCGGTGTCATTTGTTGTCAGCGAAAAATTGGTATCTCCTCTAAGCGAAAAAGTGAAATAGAGGGGAATATGTAATGAAAAAATCTTTGGTATCAGTGGGAGTCTAACCCGGGCCTTCTGCGTTGTAAGCAGGTGTTCTAGCAAAGAGCCACGCGCGTGCTCAGAATTTATTCGGAAGGATAACGGAGTGCGAGGGGTTCCCTTAACATATGTAATATTGCGTCGCAGAATTATGAAAGTTCACCAGGCGTCAAAGCGCGATGTAAAGGCGTACTGATGACAAAGCTCTCGGGCATAATTAATCATTATCATAGGCGAGATCATCAAGAAAGTGGGCCGATGCGCAGGTGCGCGTGTTGCCGTACGGACGCGTAGTGCGTATTTTGAGTACTGGTAAAAGGAGCAATTATGGCGTATGGGACATTTCCTAACTGCACTTGCCGCAGGCATTCTAGCATATTTCAAAAGGGCCTATTTCACGCCCCCCAGATGTTGATTTCCTCCCGGCACGGTTGAGGTGTCCAGTGAGAAGCGAAGCGAAGCTAGCAATTCAGAAGGCGATACGCACAGGGCCCGATCACGCTCTCGTGTTGGGCTTTTGCAGGCGAAGCTCAAGAGTGCCCCGAATTTAATATCTCTCTCCATGGGTCATGTTTGTGCAATTATCGAGAAGACCGAACATAGGTACCTTTACATTATCTGTTAAGGCAAAAGCGTCTTCCGTAAAAATTTGCAGCTTCAAAGCTGTTCATAGACGTTGGGCACAGGTTTTCCTACGGTCGTTCTGGATCACGTCTTCGAAGTCATCTTCGTCAATATGTGATGAACAACTGCGTTGTAATGTAACAAACCATATTAGCGTCGGCTTGATCGACGTTCTCGTTCACGGGTTGTCCTTGGCTTCACACATCGTGCTTTTCAAGCGCAACTGCGGGGAAGTCGGGTACACAAACACACACTCAAAATGCAGTGCGGCCCAGCGCGTCGGAAATGAGATACACAGGTCAAACACATTAGCGTTGCATGCATCGATAAACGCATATTTCAGCGCTGCTACCGCGCGCACGTACTACTCACAGAGGTAGCCTGATCAAAGACGATATTTTATTGCGATAGCAATTATATGGACACTCGCGGCTGGTTTTCGCCGTCGGCGTCGGCGTCGGCGTCCGCGTCGGCGTCGGCGTCATTTACCGCCTATATGTATATGTATATATATAACCGGGCCCGCCGGTCGTTCGTGAGCGTGAAAAGACGCGAGGGGGGGGGCGTCCCTCGAGCGACCTTCGATTTTACGAGCGGGGGCGCGCGCGTTATCTCCCCTTCTCATCTCCCCTTCTCGGCGGCCGGGCCGGCGTACGCTTCTGCGTGCTGCGCTCTCAACGCGAAGAGAATTCTCTTAAACAAGCGTTTTCTAGAGTTGCGTGAGATCGGATCCAAAAAAGAGTTAGCTGCCAGCCTCACTTCGTATAACATTACAATTTTTTGCTATCGCATTCATTGCTTCACCCTTGCGGTGAAACTGTGACTTTTTTTTGTTAGACAAGAGACGTTAACCTGCGAGAATGTTACACACGTGGACCCACCAATCAGATCACGCATTCTGGAGGAAAATTTGTTGCGCAACAAAACATTTTTCAACGTAAATTCATTTGCGTTTCAAGCGCATACTGCAATAGAGTTTCTGCTATCGTAGCTTATGCATGTATTTTGTTACATTCAGACTAGCAAAGAAGAATAGCGAGATGCTTTTAGCTTAGGCACAAACTGACTTGGACTTCACATTTACTAGCTTGCCAGCAAGCACAAAAGTGGACCTTCTCAAAAATTTGGCATTTAGAGTCTTACTATAACGCTCAACAACCCCGGCGTGTTAAGCATGGGCTTTAATGAGGAAACGAGACTGCACAGATTTACAACCCGTTTTTCTTATGCCTCTAGTTCACGTCGAAGCGTTTCGCGCATTAGCGGAAATTTTTCCTACATTTTACTGCAGTTCAGTTGATGGAATATTATAAAAAAAATCCAAAAGAAATCCAAACGAAACATTGACTCATTACTATTTCAGTCCGTGTTTGCAAGACTGCGTGGCGGCAAAATGAATTGATCATTTCAGCAAGTTTTCTCTCAGTCTCAATTATTTAAGTACATTGAGTCTGTTAGTGTGTGAGAGCTATAGTAATAAGGATTACAATTTTATAACTGATTTTTCCAATTGACATTAACAATCCAGGATCAGGGAAGACATGTGCTCTACACGTACCAACTTCCAGAAGACGAAAATGAGACGAGAAACGAATACCGCTGGATAATCCTGTACCTCGTCCTATTGCTTGTTGTGGGACTGGGTCTATTTTTTGTTCCTTATTGGTGCTCGGCTTTCTTTACTTCAACCAGGCAAAAGGCGATACTACCACGGTAAGTGCCCTACAAGCATCGACATTGGTGGGTTTTTCACCCCCGAATAGGCGTATGATTTATAGCTCCTGAAAATGCAAACATAAAACTCTCAGGAATACTGACGTAAGCATCGTTATAGGGAACTACAAAACAGCTCCGCCTTGAAGTTTCTCATCAATATACTTCAATATTCATTGTGATTTAGCCTAAAGGGTGAATTATCGGTAGGCAGACCAACCTTATTGACGCTGTTACAGAACAATTAGATATATACCGCTGGCATTACGTGACTCGCTGTCTTCGAATCGCTGCGATGAGTTCCCGTCGTGTTAACATGATTGCCCTTGCTGCGAGGGCATCCTTAAATGCCTATGTGGGGTATGTTATGCCAGATTTCACTCGTGCCAGATTTCATCGTGAATTAAGGCAGCAGAAGTAGAAAAACAAATGTGCTGCACCGCAATGTGTATGCAATATCCATGAATACTGGTGGGTTCCTTTTTTCACTCTTGCTGCTTACACAACTCCATGAAGCATTTCACGAAGGCACATCTGCTGGCCACTTAACTTTCGCAGAGCGAAACCGGCTTACATGCCGCTTTAGGAGACATGCAAACGAGTGGTTTGTGGTGCTTCAGCTTGGTGCGTTTGGCTACTGACCAGGTAGTTGCGCTTGTTTATATTTTAATGCTTTAGCATTAAGGAGTCCATGTACCGGAAACTAAAATGTCGTCAGCGACCTCGATGTCAAGCGAGAAATCTGGATGAACGCATATAATCATGTTCAAGTTCTGACCCACAGTTGAACGTACCCAATGTGCGTGGGAACAAATACTGTACCACGATCCACGCTATTGTTTGAAACTGCTTTGGAAAATGCCATGAAAAAGCGTGAATGTACGTTTATCCTTTTGCGCAGCCACACATGCCATCCGCGAATGCAACAGTATCCATCGAACTATCAGCGCATATTATCACCAAACCAACAGAATGACTTTGCGCTTTAGTCGCACACTCTACTACATGCTGACCATGCACGTTTCAGCCAACCAAACCAGCTGTAACCGGAATTTACCTTTTATGACACATGCTTCCTACAGCGCCGCTAACTCTACTACGGGATTCCCAACAACCACTTTTTATGGTCATGAACACCCCTCGCTTCTGGACACTATCCTCCAGCATCATCATATGCTTCACTTCACAAGATTCCACGTAGAGTCGAGCTTATGCCGACGGATGTCGTGACTACACGCTTTCGCGTACCGCGCAAGGACAGGTACTCAAGAAACGCGGCCCTGATTGATGTTTTCCTTCTCCAGTTAAGTTCCTAATGAATTGCAGGAGCACTTGTTTTTGGGCGAGTTGGTTTTCCGTAGCAGATCACTTAAACGTGCGCAGACAAGGCCAGACTGAGGTGATGACAACACAAGCGCTTGTGTTGTCATCACCGCCCTTTTTGCGCACGCTTAAGTGATCTGGAAAATTACTAAAATGGGCAATTTGCGTACAGACTTAATGAAACATGGTTATGTCGGCTGTTGTGGTGACGCCACCACGAAACCGTACTCGATTAACGAACGTTAAACTTCAATAATAATATTTGGGGTTTAACGTCCCAAAACCACCATATGATTCTGAGGGACGCCGTAGTGGAGGACTCCGGAAATTTCGACCATCTGGTGTTCTTTAACGTGCACTGACATCGCACAATACACGAGCCTCTACCGTTTTGCCTCCATCGAAATGCGACCGCCGCGGCCGGGATCGAACCCGCGACCTTTGGGTCAGCAGCCGAGCACCGTAGCCGCTACAGCACCTCGGCGGACAACGTTAAATTTCATCTGAGGTTCACTGGGCGCCAAATTAGACTGCTTCCTATGTATAATTTTTCAACAATAGTGCTATCTATCTATCTATCTATCTATCTATCTATCTATCTATCTATCTATCTATCTATCTATCTATCTATCTATCTATCTATCTATCTATCTATCTATCTATCTATCTATCTATTCTTACGCACTTTAATGTTAACAACATAGGAACATCGAACCAACTGCTGTTATAATGCACATCGTGGCCGATTTAAATATTTAGCAGGTCACTGTTAATATCTATAGGATTCCTGCGTGTGTTCATTTCAATCTCTGTACATCAGAATACACATCCTTGCTTCTTTGGTGTCAGAACCGGTGCGCATAGACCCATGACCTCTCAGTGACATTTTATATGGTTATGGGAAAGTGTACTTGAGGACACTGCCCTCAGAACAGAAAGGAAGTAAGTAAATGCCCGCTGAAGGCAGCATGACGAGGAAACAAGTCTTGTAAAACTAATCGTAAGTACACCGAATAGGTGCCTAATAATGGAATTTACCAATACTCCTCGTTTTAAAATCTATCTTTCAAGACTCTCACATACACTTTCTTCAACAGGTAGCCCTTGAATTGCGGTTATATTTCTTACGAGACAAGGGCACCATGATAGCTGGGTTTACTGTCGTTCAGGTTTTCAGGTATATGCACTTAGCGCGCCATTTTCCCCCCGACATAAATAGTCGTTCGCTTAATGAGCAAATTCGTAGAGCGTCTGTAACTTTTATGCTCTGTTTCCTGTTCTAACAAACAGGTGGATACATTACCGTCACTCTCCTTTCCGGAAATTTCTCTTGTCGGTGTGATGCGACCGGCGGAGCAGCCTCGACTGCACATAACAAATGCTTCAACGGCAACACCACAGGATCGGCACCATATTTCGACAACTCGCCGACCCGCATATAAATGCTCAACGGTTTCCTGCCGGTCATTGGCACAACGCATACGAGAAAAACTCGACTACGACGTGGACCCGTGCGATGACTTCTACAAGTTCGTCTGCAACACTTTCAGAGGCCACAGTGAATTTGAGAATGTAAGAACTACAGCTGCTAGTATGCCTCTCTTATAGCATAAAAAAACGTGAATGCATTATACAGAACCACAATTTTAGCTGTAGTGTCATCGGTTCGGAAAAGAAGGATAGGGGGGTTTGTATCCTACAGATGTACCGCACATTATATGGAGATGTGCAGCCACGTTACTGGAAAATAATTGTCACGCGCTTTCCTGTAATCTGTATTATGTATTTGACCGCATACTAGGAAAACCGCTGTAGGGAAAGCGTTTTCATTTCATTTCATTTATTTTACCCTCAATCGCAATAGCTTTACAGAGGGGAGTGGGGTACAATACATATGAATACAATACATATGAATACATATGAATACATATGAATAGATTACAATACATATCAATATTTGATGTTAGGCAATACACTGAATGCAAGTGTTAGTATAAGGCAAAAAAGTACAAAAAATATATATATATATATATATATATACAATATACACTTCACGCGTCATCCCGTAAGTAATTCTGTATGGTAGAAGAAAACAAGTCATGATTTGAAATAGAAACTATGTCCGAGGGAAGTAGGTTCCAGTCTTTGGATGTGCGTGGGACGAAGGAATGATGGAAAGTGTTAGTGTGGCAGCTAATGACGTGTACCTTATGTTGATGATCTAAACGAGCTGAGCGATAGGATGGAGTTGTAATGAACTGAGCTTTCAAAAGTGGGTGATTGAATATCTTGTGAAAAAGTGTGAGGCGAGATGCTTTGCGACGTGATTCAAGTGACTGCAGCGAAAGGGTGTGTTTCATTGACGTGACACTGCTAGTGCGATGGTAGTTAGATAGAATGAAGCGTGCTGTGTTATTCTGTACCATTTCAAGCGAGTGAGTTAAGCTCAGTTGAAAAGGGTCCCAAATGGAGCATGCCTATTCGAGTTTTGGACGAACTAGTGTTTTATACATTGTTAGTTTCACGGCTTGAGGGGCGCGGCTAAAGTTGCGTCGTAGGTACCTTAGCGTACGGTTGCTATTGTTAATAACGTAGTTAATGTGATGCTTCCAGCTCAAGTCAGATGTTATGTGAATCCCCAAGTATTTATATGAAGTTACAGAATCTAGAGCAGCGTAATTTAAGGTGTAGTTAGTAGGAGGTCCGTTAGTTCGTGAGATGCGTAAAACTTTACATTTGTTAGTGTTTAGGTCCATGCGCCAAGTTCTGCACCAGCTAGCAATATTATTAATGTCAGTTTGCAAAGAACTAGCGTCGGAGTTAGATGAAATTTCCCGGTAAACAACGCAGTCGTCTGCGAAAAGGTGAATCGAAGAAGTTACAACATCGGGTAAATCGTTAATATAAATAAGGAATAGTAAAGGGCCCAACACAGAGCCCTGGGGCACACCAGAAGTAACAGGAGAAGAGGGTGAACTGTAGCTATTAGCAACAACGAATTGTGAGCGATTAATTAAGAAAAACTCAATCCAAGTAAGAATGTCGCCATCAATATTAAGGGTCCTAAGCTTGTATAATAGCAGGTGATGATTAATCTTGTCAAAAGCCTTCGAAAAATCTAAAAAAATGCAGTCGACCAATGAACTCCGATCTAGAATGGCATGTAACGAATGGGTGAAACAAAGTAACTGCGTTTCACATGAGAATGACTTCCTAAATCCATGCTGTGATGTGCTAAAGAACGAGTTTGATTCCAGAAAGGTAACCAAGTTAGAGAAGATTATGTGCTCCAAAAGTTTACATGGTATAGAAGTAAGTGAAATAGGTCGGTAATTAGTGACAGAATGCTTGTTTCCTGACTTGTGTAACGGAACCACCTTCGCCTCTTTCCAAACGCGTGGCACCACACCTTCATTCAAAGACTGTTGAAATATTTTACACAGAAAAAGGGATGAGACATTTTTAGTTTCTTTAAGAAATCTTGCGTTTATATTGTCAACACCGCAAGCAGAGGACACTCGGAGTGATTCAATTACTTTAACAATTCCTTGGGCTTCAGTCACTATAGCAGACATTGATGGATAGTTGCGCGCTGGTAAAGAGACAGTAGCAGAAGTGGACGACACTGAAAAGTTTCGGACAAAATTTTCGTTCAGACGTGCTGCACACTTCTCGGAAGACACGGGAAGGCCGTCTGAGCCAACAAGTACAATTTCACTGTCGTTGGTATTTGTAACAGTTTCCCAAAACTTTCTCGGGTTGCTAACAAGCATTGATGGCAGAGTATTAGATAGAAAGTTTGCTTTAGCATCCGAGACTGCTGTCGAATAAACTCGCGCAGCGCTTTCGTAGGCACGCCAGCGTTCGTCCGTACCCTGGAGTTTCGCAGCACGAAACAAGCGTTTCTTTTTGTTGGAAAGTCGCTTTAAGTACGTATTGTACCAGGGTGAGCAAGAGCTTACAGGTATAGACTTTAAGGGAACAAAGGTGCGAGTAAGTTCGTAGATTTTGTTAACAAACAGATCCCAGTTTTCCTGCACGGTTCTATTATCAAAGTCGTGCAGGTAAACGTCATAAAATAGAGAGAGTTCGTTGTTGACTGCCTCAAAGTTTGCAGCATTGTAGTTGTAGATTACCTTGCGTTTCTTAGTAGCAGTTGGCATGCTGTTGTGTATGTAAAAATGTAACAAACAGTGATCGCTGAGACCAGGAAGTGAGTTTAATGAATGAATGTTCTCGGGCATTGTCGTAAGAATCAAGTCAAGAATGTGCGATGAAGAATTGGTGACGCGAGTTGGGTTATTCACCATCTGCGTAAAATTAAACAGGTTGCAAGTATCAAGAAAGCATTGACCATTTGAAGAAAATGGTACGACTTGTGGTAACGATGATGTCCACATTATGGTAGGATAGTTGAAGTCGCCGAGAATAGTTATCGAAGCAGATGGGTACCGCATTATAATTTCATTGATGTTATCGTGAAACTCCTGAACAAAGCCGATGTCTGTATCTGGGGGGCGGTAACAGACGCCAAAAACAAGCGTTTTGTTATTCACAACCACGCCGCACCATATCACTTCCAATGTAGACGTCACGTTTATAAGAAAAGACTTAAAACGCTTTGAAATGGCAAGCAAAGTACCACCACCTTGTCTTCCCTCCCTATCGCGGCGATAAATATTCAACGACTTGGAAATAGTAAAAATTTCGTTATCAGAAACATGAGAATTCAACCAAGTCTCGGTTACAGCAATCACGTCGGCTTCACAAGAATCGATAATAGCATCAAACGCGTCACGCTTTCCCATTATGCTACGAATGTTCGTGTAGAGCACCGAAATAGTATTGAACTCTCTTTTGCGCAAACAAGAGCCCAGCATGTCGAAACGCAAAGAATACAGCGATAGGAGCGAGTACGGTTGAATGGATGCCAATAATGTGATCTGCGGATCCAACGTGTTGGCTATAATTACGTGATCGCGCCACATTCCAGCACACTCGCTGGAAGCGATATCACCAAAAGTGATCTTCTCCGAATGCGGCCCCTGTTCGACAATGTAGTTCATACTGAACAACATGTGCAGCAGCATAAACTTTCTTGCAGATTATGATGCAAGGCAATAGAGGTTTGCGTTGCACACATGCTATGACGTGGCTACCATAACAAAAAGCTGTTCTGCTTTTTTACAACCTTTTTATGAACAATTTGACATTCACTACTGAGTGACTGTCAAATTGTAAGTTTTAGCAGTAGTACTTGAGGCAGATAACGTGAAATTGTGGTGTCCACGTATACGCAGTATGACAGTTTGAAGTACGACCAGCTTGAAAGCCCTGGACACGTGCACTAAAACCAGGAATCTGGCTTGATATAGAATAATTATGGATTGCAAAATGCATATAGTTGCCTAAGTGGACACTTTTAATTGCTCATCAGCTGAAGTAACTTTTTTTACAAACGGAAAGTCTTTGGTTTCGTCTTAACGTTGACAGTGAGGTGTAGTATCCTGGAAAAGCGAATTCTGCTGCCCACTTTATCACCCAGGAGTATAACAATCATTGCAATCCTGCGCATAAAGTGGCAACAAGCAAATACTCTGTGGTTTGAGAGTCTAGTGTAGTTGCGCTGAATAATTCAATTGAACTAAAAATCTTTGAGAACATACGATTCGAGCAGTAGCGATACTACTCACTGCACATTGATATTGCAAAGGTTGGCTTAAGTTCCTACTTTGAACGTAATATATCAGGGATATTCCCTGTCAAACATTCCAGAAATTGCACTCGGCACTCACAGACTCCTTTATCAAAACGTGTGAGAAAGCATTTTAGTGCACCATTTTCCCTCCTACGGTATTTCTGCAAGGAAGCTTTTTCTCTGTCCTTACGGGTGATATGAATATTGCCGAGCTGCCATTAGCGTTCGTTGCTATGACTTGCGATATGCTTTGCGGTGAAGCAATACGGCAATCCTGCACCAATTTGGATATTTTCAAAAAAGTGTTACAGTACCTGTAAGCACAATATATCGATACCACGTGGTTTGCATGGTTGAAAATAAGTGTGTCAAAAAGAATGGAGCTCAACAATTTTCGAGATGAAGGGACGCAAATATAGAAAAAGGTGTGCTCAGGTACTCATGCTCGGGTACATGCAGATGGGTTATGCAGTCCAATTAAAAATTCCTGCTGACGCTCATTCGGCACAGTTGTTTTAAGTGAACTGGTTTCAGAAACGTACGGCCATCCCTGGTTGGCCTTCACTCAAGGCGTCAGTCTTGCGCGCCTCGAACCACGTGACGCTCTTCCGATTTTGCCGGCTGGATCACCCTATATTAAGGCGAAAGCCTTTAACGTCTCATGCTCACGTCCATCCGGTGTCCGTCCGGTGTCCGTCCGTCCGGTGTCCGTCCGTCCGTCCGTCCGTTTGTCTGGTGTCCGTCCGTCCGTCTGTCCGTCCGTCCGTCCGGTGTCCGTCCGTCTGTCCGTCCGGTGTCCGTCCGTCCGTCTGTCTGACTGTCTGTCCGTCCGTCCGTCCGTCCGGTGTCCGTCCGTCCGTCCGTCCGTCTGTCCGTCCGTCTGTATGTCTGTCTGCCTGTCCGTCTGTCTGTCCGTCCGTCCGTCCGTCCGTCTGTCCGTCTGTCTGTCCGTCCGTCCGGTGTCCGTCCGTCCATCCGTCTGTCTGTCTGTCTGTCCGTCCGTCCGTCCGTCCGTCCATGTCCGTCCGTCCCGTCCATCCGAGCTCTGGCACGTAGCCAGGTGGCCGCCGGGATGCGCAAACGGACGCCGGTCGCGTCGGACTCTACAGCGCTCGCTCTTTGCTTGCGTAGCTTCGCTGTGCCCAGCGTTTGCAATCATTCTGACCGACACCGTCTCAATGGACACAGGCGTTCACGGAATACACCTTCGAATTCACAAAGGGCCCGTCAATTTAAGCGCTGGAACGCTAGGGCGTTTGCACGATGCACAAAGCGCGAGAAAATACTAACGCATGCGAACGGAGGAAGATTAGTCTCGCGTCTCGCGGCGACTCGCGGTAAAAAAATTAAAAAAGAAAACACGCACACCTTCGCTTTGTGTGTTATCCCACTGAGAGTGTAAAAGAAAAAAAGACATGGCATACTCAGTGCAACGGCCACACGCTTTCGCCGAACACACTTTAGAATGTACAAAGTGTCCTTCAATTTTTTTGTGAACGAAACAAACAAAGAATTAAAAATGAAAAAAAAAGGAACAATTGGGCCAACGAGCCACTATTCGGCACTATTCCATTCGAGATGAAATTGCAGTATTCACATTCCCCTAGTAAAATTGAATCATTATAAACAAAAAATAAATGAGAAAAAAGTTCGGCAGATCCCCCCTTCCTTTGGAATCGATGTTATGCGAAGCATGCGGAGGGAAGGTGACTGTGCTGTAATTTTTTTATTCAGCGAAACGTTACGAAACGGCGCTAAAGATAAGTACAAATGTACGCACAGACATGTTGAACAGTCACATAAGTTATATATAACCAGTTGTTTACAGTTGTGTAACGATGCCAACGGCAACATTTGTATTGGCAACACCAAAAGCGGTAAGCTGATGTGTAGCGCTTGAGCTCGGTAAGATGGTAGTCCCGGTCACTCCTACATAAATCCACGTTGAGCAGTAAATGGCGCTTAACTACAATTGACGTTAACCCGACATAACGGCTGTATCGTAGGAGTACATAAGTAGTGTTTATAAAATTGGATAGCCAGCACTGTAACCACAATTGCCGTTTCACGAACATTATTAGGGTCTATTTGAAAAGCCGTTCTCGGACCTGGCGTAGCTCTGTGCTAGAATATTGGATTGCCACGCAGAATGCTGAGGTTCGATTACTGCTGGGACCTTGAGATTTATTCTTTGCATCGTCCGGTCAACGCTTCCGATGCCACTTTTTTTCTTAACGCTCTAGCGTTAAAATTTGCAATGTCTGTTTTCGCCGTTCCTGCTTAGATATAAACTGTCAATCAGCTGTGGCACATACCCGCATACCTGTGGCCCCGCCCGTGGTATACGGGTATGTGCCACACGTGTCTGACAGAAAGGGTTTGACGACGTACGCGACGGGATTGCCACATTATTCATGTAATGACCGGCGAGTCATATTCGCCAAACCATCTTAGCCTCCCATACTAATTTTGGTTCAGCCGAAGTTCAGAGGGTGATCACGAGAGCACCCAGACCTAGGCGGCTAGATTGATAGATACGTAGATAGACATGCTAAAAGTGCTTGCAGTATGCAAAGAAATGCTTCCCATTTAAAAATTGGTCCGAAAAATGAATAGAGTGACCACGCGTGGCTCCGTAGAATTCATGTCTCATCTCAACGCGGACGGCGTCGGCAAGCGTTGGGGTGCTGTACGGGTGCTCGCACTTGCATGTGCTCATCTTAGCATTTAAGGCTGAAGTTCGTTTGTAAAACAAGCAGTCAAAAAAATCACACCATCTCCCGCTAAAGGGAACCATGTGTAGATGTGAAGCAGCGGGCGCTAACGCTTACATTGGCGGTGGCGTTGACGCTGGTGCTCATCGAAGCGTTGCGCAGGACAGAAAACTGGGGAGGCGCAAAGCACGCAGTGATGGAGCGGTGTTTCCTACTGGAACATGCCAATCGCTGCTAATGGGCAATGAGAGACAGAAGACTCCGACTGGACACAGAGACCCGCAGTCCGCTTTTAGTTAACGCGCACGCTGCGAATTTTTATTGTTCAACAACGCACAGGAGAAATCTCCCACCGGCACCACCTTGGAGGTCAAGATCCATTGCCATATATATGGGGTGGCCAGTGAACGGTTGTGCAGCGCGAGCAGTCGGTTTTTTCAACAAAGAAACTCGCTAGCAGACGCTGCCTGCGTCGGCGTCGCGAGGCGAGAGAGGGGGGAGAGAGAGGGGGGGGGACGCGCATGCGCAGTGGGAGTGTGGACGCCGCGGGCAGGGATGCCTAGAGGAGAGAGGGGGGAGCGTAGGAGAGGAGAGAGAGGGGGGGACGCGCATGCGCAGTGGGAGTATGGACGCCGCGGGCAGGGATGCCTAGAGGAGAGAGGGGGGAACGTAGGAGGGGAGAGAGGAGGGGAGGCGCATGCGCAGTGAGGGTGTGGTTGCCGCGGGGAGAGATGCCTAGAGGAGAGAGAGGGGGGAGAGGAGGTCTTTTATTATTTTTTTTAAAGGTTTGCGCATGCGCAGTAAGGGTGGTCACGCCGGCACACCACCACCGGATTAAGCTTCGCCATAAGATGCTTCACATCTAAAAGTACAATAGCCCTAACGCAAGGCTTCGGGGTCTCAATGTGTAACTCGCAATGGCTGTGTTGGTAAGGTCGTGATTAACTGTGAGAGAGCTTCTTTTTCTTCTCGATTGATCTAATGCTCTTTGCACCCTGAAAGCTTTCCGCACCCATCGTGATTTTGCACTGCCTCCAGGATGAGAGGCATTGCAGGTTTTCTGCGCCTAATTTTGTTTAAAACAGCCTCCGGGATCGGTACGTCTTTCACCATGCGGTGATTTCCTGTTATGACGTAAACACGCAGCATCATTTTATGCATCATCACAATAGCTTTATTGATTATGCAGACCTCTGACGTCGTGCTGATGTCACATTGTGGCGCCATCAAGCTGTAATTGCTGATAGCGCGACATTGTCCGTCAGTCGTGTTGACGCCAGCGGTCACTTATCTGCATCGAAGAGAAACCTAAGGCTTTAACCTCAATATAATTGTTAACCTAAACCAGAATCACCGATTTCCTTCCGGTTTGCCGACGCGAATCTCAGAAGCCACATAAAAAGAAGCGCGTGGTTGAGATATGCTCCACCAGGTGGAGCAGCGATGCCCGGCAGCTCACAGTCATTCGATGAACCAAATGAATTAATTTTAATTCAGAATACTGATAGTTAATTGTCCTTTATCCTAAGTCAAGTTATGCTCTGATATCAGATGTAATCAACTCACTCCTAACTTGAACCAGAACAGTCGATTTCATTATTTTTAAGCTTTCATTTTTATGAACATTCGGAAAACGGGGAGCAATTGCTCGACCGGATGTGGTAAGAGAGAAAGCAGAGGGTCACTCAGTGATTGGGAATTAAAAATAAAAATGAAGCGTCCTATGTAATTGCAGTTAGCCAGTTGAAGAACAAAAAAAAGGAAATTAGAAAGTTGACAATAGCGAATGACAAAAAATACTGAATACGAAAAAGAGCAAAAATTATAAACTTTTATTAAATGACAGAAACTAATTATAAAGAGTAGTTTGTAATCGAGCGTACATACTTTCCTCTTTTAAATTAATTGCCTGAGGGAATGACCAAATGAAATGACGCGGGCATCTGTGCTCCCAGTATACCACTATCGTCGGTAACTGTTTTATTCATGGAAGGCACTAGTGCCAGACAATAATAAATCGCAGTCTGACATTCAGGGCCTCTCTGTACAGCAATTAGGCTGAATTTTCTCAAAAGTATTTCTTTATCCGGTCGGTAAATGTTGTGTAAGTTTTTGAAAATAGTTGCCTTGGCCACCGATACATCGAGTAAAACGTGATCTCCACGGTGCAAAAGCTCCCTGAATGTGGCAAGTTATCTTTTCGTCCACTTTTCTTTCTTCACATTTACATTACAATTACTTCTATTAACGTCCCCTATACTTTCCTTGGCATCATTGTCTGTTAGTTCTCATTAATAATGTGTTTAACAAAGCAAACGAGCTCTTAAGTTCACACTTCTTTCCTTCGTTCATAGCGAGGGTCTCGTTCTGGCAGACTTGTTGCCTTCAGGTGGTATGCGAAGGATTATTAGTCAGCTGCCAGCTCTTAAAAAGATCACGTGCTACGTGACGCCTACAGGCAAAAAGAGTGTTCCACACTCGCCGTAATGGCAACAGGCGGCGCTGACTGACGCTCCCACGTTTAAATGCACATATATACCCTATAAAGTGGACGGAGGGATGACCGCCACCGTAGCTCAGTGGTAGCGCATCGGACGCGTTATTCGAAGGTCGCAGGTTCGGATCCTGCCGGTGGCAAGTTATCTTTTCGTCCACTTTTCTTTCTTCACATTTACATTACAATTACTTCTATTAACGTCCCCTATACTTTCCTTGGCATCATTGTCTGTTAGTTCTCATTAATAATGTGTTTAACAAAGCAAACCAGCCCTTAAGTTCACACTTTCCTTCATGCATACTTGATGTAACACAACTTTCAGATAGGCCCTATAACATGCTGTTTTCGCTTCCTTTACAGGTTCATTATTCCGTTCGCATCGCCAGCCAAATAAGTCTGCTCGTTGCGCATATACCAAATTCCAAACAACGTTCGTGGCAGAAAGCAGCTGGAATGTACCATGCTTGTTTGAATTTCGTCTCGAAGTACGAACCTGAGGTGAGCGTGAGAAAAAAAAGTCACAGTTTCACCGCAAGGGTGAAGGAGTGAATGCGAGAGCAACAAATTCTAATGTTAATTGAAGTGAGGCTGGCAGCTAGTTCTTTTCGATCCGATCTCACGCAACTCTACAAAATTCTGGTTTAAGAGCATACGGCCGCTCCAGGGACACTGTTCGCACAATGTCCTCGCGTTGAGAGCGGAGCACGTAGGAGCCAGCCGCCCGCTGTCGGCTGCTGAGATTGCGAAGTAACGCGTGCACCAGCGATGACCGCGCTCGTAAAACTAAAGGTCGCAGTGGCTGCATGAGGGACAACCCCCGCCTTTCTCTCCTCTAGGAATCTTTTATTCTACGGAGCGGCGTCCGCGTTCCACATTCCCACAGCGCATGTGCGTCATCTCCTCCTCTCTCTCCTCTCCTACGCTCACCCCCTTTCTCTCCTCTAGAAATTCTCTACTGTACGGAGCGGCGCCCGCGTCCTACATTCCTAGATGAGAGAAAGGGGGTGAGCGTTGGAAAGAGGGGGGAGAAGATGCGCATGCGCTGTGGGACGCGGGGGCCGCTACGTAGAGTAGAGGATTCCTACAGTAGAGAAAGGAGGTGAGCGTTGGAGAGGAGAGATAGGGGGGAGCGGACGTGCATGCGCTGTGGCGGTGTAGGACGCGGGACGCGGGCGCCGCTCCGTAGAGTAGAGGATTCCTAGAGGAGAGAAAGGGGGGTGAGCGTAAGAGAGGAGAGAGAGGGGACGTGCATGCGCTGTGGTGGTGTGGGACGCGGGAAGGAGGGACGGACTAAGCCCCCCCACTCTAAACACATGCAAGCAAGATCAAGGAATGGAGTCAACCTGGGTTTCAGACACCACCTGCCTAGCCATTGCTAAGCAGCCTCTCTGTACTCTCGGCCATGGCTCTGGTGACTGTAGTGGTGGTTGACGGCCTTATTGTACTACAGTCTTCTGGTTCGCATAGTGGCTGCTTCCCTACTTCATGAAAGTGGCCGGACGCCGGACGCGGGACCCCGGACACGGGACGCGGAAGGGAGGGAAGGACATAGCCCCGAGCATACGATGCTTCACATCTAATATATAATTTTTAATACCAAATATTCTTAGAAGAGGGGTGCTATGCAGGATGACCCGGGCTTCTCGGGCACACGAGTTTGCTACGAGCTCGCACTACGGCGGTCATGACACCAAGACAGTGCCAAGCGCGTGATAGCGCCCTTGATGAAAACGGCTAAAAAACCGAGCATGGCGCCACAAAAGCATGTGCGGCATTTGTGGCTGTTTTCAAAGGAACACCGCGAGCGAACGCGCCGGTGCCGCCATTCAGTGAAAATTTCAACAGTGCAGCGATGTCAGTGCGATTGTCACACTATCTTTTTGCCCACTCCACATCGCGCCACCCACAGGCATGTTCGCGGGCGTTTGTCCTCTTTTGGGCAAGTTCTTTCGTTCCACCTACAGCATGTAAATTTCCACTCTCGAAAGCAACCAGGGCGCACACGCAGCACTCTCGCGCAGCTCGTTTAGCTTCTATAGAATATTGAAGATAAATGTACAGGCGTGAGCAAAAGTGTGCAGACCACGGGATCGCGTGGCCGAATGCATCGACGCGCCATCTAGCGACGTGACGCCTGCTGCGGTGCGCATGCGCGTCCATTCGTATCAGTTGGCCTCTCATGCCGCTCTGTCTGACGTGGTCACGGCGCTCGTAGCCAAAACGACAACTGGGTGTCTCTTTCTTTGCTCCACAGAATCTGTGCCGTTCCTTTACGTAGCGTCTGCGACGGGGCCGGTTCAAGCGCCGGGCTCGCGTCGTTTTCTACACCGGTTGATTAGCCGAAGTAAGCATAGCTAGCATCGCATAACCTAATGAAGCCAAGCACACAAAATTAAGTTTTCTCTGCCTGGCTTGCCTTTGTCGCGTTAAGCCAAGTTAAGCTAAATGAGCCTAGTTAAGTCAAAGTAAGTATCGCCGAAACTAATCAAACCTAGTTGAGCATGGTATTGCCTAATAAAGTCAGGCGTAAGTAGGTTTAATTAAGCCTAGTCCAGCTTGCTGTTTTCATGTTAAGCGAAGTTAAGCTTAGATGAGCCCAGATAAGTCGAGCTAAGTATAGCCAAATCTAATTAAGCATAGTTGATCATGCTATCTCTTAATTTAGCCGAGCGAAATAAGCCTAAATAAGGCAAAGCTAACCGCGGCCAATTAATCCAAGTCGACTTCCCCATGAGCCCAGAGAAGCCAAGCCCAGGAAGATACTAACTACTTCTTATCGACTCCAACCTAATTAAGCTCATTTACGTCTAATTAGTGCTAGTTAAGGCGAATACTAATAATGCCTGATTAATTAGCCGGAGATCCAACCAAACACCCTAGATACTGGAGTTTCACGTGACATAGTTACGTTAATCATGCATAACTAAGCTAATTAGGCAGCGCCAAGGTAAGAGATAAACCTGATTAATCATGGTTGATCATGGTATTATCAAACTAATCGGATCATAATTAGGTCGAATTAAGCA
Organism: Rhipicephalus appendiculatus; assembly: GCA_030522465.1. Classification (NCBI taxonomy): domain Eukaryota; kingdom Metazoa; phylum Arthropoda; class Arachnida; order Ixodida; family Ixodidae; genus Rhipicephalus; species Rhipicephalus appendiculatus. The sequence goes on from JALIZH010000290.1 coordinate 348,349, forward strand.
ATATCTCATTAAACCCAATTAAAGTAATTGAAGTCGAATTCTCATGAGCTCAGAGAATCCAAGCTCAGGAATATACTAATTACTCCTGACCGAGTCGAGTCTCATTACGCTAAATTAAATGTAATTAGCGTTAACGCTAATTATGATCATTAGTGATTAATGTGCGTGACATCAAAGCCCACCCGACGTACTCTATTTTGAGTGCTTGGCTTCATCAGGTTATGCGATGCCAGCTATGCTTACTTCGGCTAATCAACCGGTGTAGAAAACGACGTGAGCCCGGTGCTTGAACCGGCCCCGTCGCAGACGCTACGTAAAGGAACGGCACAGATTCTGTGGAGCAAAGAAAGAGACACCCAGTTGTCGTTTTGGCTACGAGCGCCGTGACCACGTCAGACAGAGCGGCATGAGAGGCCAACTGATACGACGGGACGCGCATGCGCACCGCAGCAGGCGTCACGTCGCTAGATGGCGCATCGATGCGTTCGGCCACGCGATCCCGTGGTCTGTACACTTTTGCTCACGCCTGTACGTACGGTTATCACCAAGGGTGCTTGCATCATGGCGGCCACGCCGCTGTGAATGGTGCGCCGTGAGCGCGGTGAAAGTGAATGCGAGACGTCGTCGCCACGTGATGATATAACCTTTACAGCGTCGTGCGTGTGTGTATAGTCTGCGCTATTAAGCTGATAGATGAATCCTGCAGCTCGCGGGCGTCGCGGCGTTAGCACTGCTCCTCGGCAAGAGCAAGCGCGCGGATGCATGCCATCTTCACCGCGCGCGTCTGTCAATCAGCTGATTGACGCGCGAACTCGGGTAAAAGCTCATTGATTCTGAGAAGGCCCCAGTTCAACTCGTGGCTGTCATATATAGTGCCGGTGTGTCTAGCGTTTCATGCGGTGGTCACTAAGCAGTAGCTTCTTTGCATATAAAATAATTTGGCAGGCTAGCACTGCTTTTGCTAGGCCGGAGCCATAAAGGAGCTTGTGATCACCTAGCTTCTTCCAGCGTTATACGTGGCTTGTGTACTCAGTCTTCTCGGTCTGCTTCGGAGTGAAGACCGCGTCACTTCAGTCTCAATTTTGATGGTATCAATTGTTTAGGGCTTAATAAACATGATATTGAAGAGTTTTGTCTCGATTGGTAAGGTTTTAATGAACACGGTCAAAATCACTAGAGGTTTTATTAGTGATGTAATGATCAGTATAGAACTAATTAACATAATTCTAACCAGCACGATTCTAGTTAAAATAATATTAGTAAGGTCACAATTAGCATGGTTTTAAGCTGCGCCGTTCTAACTAGTGCTGCTCTGTTTAGCATAGTCTTAATTAGCTTAGTCTCAGCCTTACACGGCTTTGTTAGCAAGGTCTTTGTTGGATGTGGCCCAATTAGCTCGGTTTCAGCATGACCTGTACTGATTACGTTCGTCATACAATGTTCTAAAGTTGTGAATTTATTAGCTAGGTGTAACCACCCAGCCAATTAACTAATCAGCCTAGCGCGCGTGATCGGGAAGCGAGCAGACGATGAAGAGCACGAAGGGCGCACGCCGGCCGAGCAATGCGCTTAGAATGTACAGGCATATCGTGATTATTATACACGTGACCTCAGTGATTAGTTCCGGCCGCGGTGTTGTAAGGCACTCGGCCGGTGCTTATCTCAGAAGCCCCGGCATTTTATTTCAAATGATTCGTAGTGCAGACAATAAACACTGGAACATGAATTTAAACAGTCCGTACCTCTAAAATAACATGGCTGATCCCTCTGTCATAGAAATCAGTACAACACGAAAGTGAAACGTGCCTTCACAGAAGGAGCTGAGCGTTTATTGAGCATTGTTTCGCCCGAAGGGCGATGGAATAAATACTACAGGAACAAGTTGTAATGTCACACGAAGAACGGCTAGCAGCTCCAAACATGCAATGATCTGCTTAATCAGAAAGGACGCACGGAAAGAACATACACAGGATGAGCGAACTAACAACTGTCGCAGCTCGACACATAAAGTGCGCTGTTCAAACACAGAGAAGCACGCACGAAACGAACGCACAAGTATACACTGGACGAGCGCAAACTAAAAACTGTCACAGTAACTTCTTCATGTGTGAGCGGCGCAGTCCTTTCGCAAAACCGGCCGCTGTAGTGAGCGAAGTGACTTTCGTGCTCTCTCTCATTTGCGCTGAGAGCACAAGACGTACAAACTGCTGCCATCGCGAGATAAACGCGCGCGCATCGCAACTCACGGGGTGACGGTATTTAAAGCGCGCCATTCGAGCCCGTCGCGCCATCTTGCTAATGATGAAGAAAGCACGCTGAAGTCAATGATCTCTGAGTACCACCAACGGCAAATGGTGTATATAAATAGCTCGCCGTTAGTATGTTCAAGAACGTGTGCGCTCAAAAACGCGGGGGGGGGGGGGGGGGACATTCTCAGCGGGTATATTCTCACTGTTCGGCAGAACGTAGCTGAGTAGTTTAGTTGTGGGAGTGTCAGGGAGGCTTCGAAATTTTACCCATACAAGGGCCAAGGTTTATTACTTGTAAAATCGCATACGCGAGAAAGAGAAAACACGGGGAGCAAAAGCTAGACGGAACAAGGCGCAGTCGCTGCGCTTCTCGAGAACCGCACCTGATCTCAATTGGCGCTGCGCATAGCAAAAGCGACGTTGGCTTCACCACAAAGCAAGCGCGATTCAGCGGAGGACGACGCGGCCAACACCCCACCTACGGCTCTCACTGCGCTTGCGCGCTAGTTCCCCCAAGCGCCCGCGAGCGCCGCTCCGCGGAGCACTGGCCTAAATCCCTGGATAATTTTTGGAAAGTACCGTCTCTCTTTGAACCGAGCCGCCGCGCCGCGCGTCCTCCTCTCCCGCCTCTCCCGCCCGGGAAAGGTCACGAACATCGCGCCTGTTATTAGCGTGACATAGCATTCTTGATGGGAAGGTGGCGAGATCTGGGTTATATGGCCGGTGCCCGCACGGCGGCCGTTTGGGAGAGGATATAGAGGAGGTTCGGCCTGTAGGCGGAGGATATGGAGGAGAGTGTCGCTACTTTCTATATTCAGGGGTTTTACACTGGCCTAGAGTTACTGTATATGCTACCTTTAGGCAGCAGAGTCGCGCCTCTGATAGAACTCGCCGCTCGCGCCCCCCATTCTCTCAGCGCGCTCACGTGTGCAAAAACATTCCTTTTGAGGGAAAGCCAACTTCGCGGCCGCGCGGGTGCTGGCGACCGCCGCCCCACCACCGCTGCTCTGCTCTACCGCCAGTGCCATGCCACCGCTATGCCGCTATCGCCATCGCTGCCCAAGCGCTCCGGCGAGGCGATCCTGGCGATCCCGCTGAGTGCGGAACGTTTTTCGTTGGTGTTGTGGTTGTGTCTTGCGTTGTCCGTTTTTAGTGAACGTCAGTGCTAGTGGTGCCTGTGCGACGTAGCGCCGTGACTCAGTGCTGCCCACTGGTCAACGGCTGGCTAGCCGTTGACATAAATCGAACGGGACGGAACGATAAAATTGTGCGCGAATGAATGCGTGAATATGCACCTTACAGGTCTGTCAAAACAGCATAATTCAGTCCGGGCACTGTGCGGCATTGCATTCGAAACCTCACCGAGTGTTTACTTTATGCCACAGCTACGTAGATATGCGGAAAATTCTCGTTTGCTTGCGTTGTTTGTAAAACGCGGAGTGATAGTTCTAGCAATTGTTTTTTCGAGCCACATAAGCGCTGCGTCAAAAACTACGTGAAACGAGCGATTTGCTGAACTTATTTTGTCGAGAATCTCGGCAAATTAAGTCGAAGTTTTCCTGTTCGCTATTTAAAACAAAAATAATACTTCCGATGGTGACTGCCATCAAACAAGCTATAGCACCAGTTTCATCAGAGGTCATTATTTGTTCGAGTTCTTTTTATTCTTTTCTTCGAAGCCGAAGGCATTGCGCCAGCGACGGGTTATGAACGAGCGAGAAAGCGCACGGAGCCGCTGGGCCGCGTATGCTCCTACATTCGAAAGGGGTGGCTTTCCTGCATGGCGTGGACGCCTCGGCAGGCAAGATGGCGGACCTATGCGCAACTCTGCTACCTAAAGGTAGCATATACAGTAACTCTACACTGGCCTAGAGTACAGTGTACTAGAACAGTGGAGTGCTCGGAACGGTCGCAGCATCAATGTACAGAAAGTGAAGCCCTAAGAGGGTCAATCGGTAGTCTGCAATGTGTCGTCGTTTTAAGAGTTGCGCTCGGCTCCACCAAAGTGGTGTAGAGGTAGAATGCACGCTTCCCACTCGAAAGGCCCGGGTTCGAATCGCAGCTGTAGATGTTTAGTTTTTATTCTTTAGTGTAACTTCTTATAGCTGTATTGGTTTTTCTTGTTTCTTAAATTGGTACGTATCACCACAGAAAGTAGCTGAAATGTGAAGTAAAAAACAATATATTTGTCATTGAGCGTCATTATTTGCAGCGCCGCCACACGGCATTCAACAAAAACGTAAAGTATGGCTCTGAGATCTTTGCGAATACGAGAAATCCCGGAGGACATACTTTACGTATTTCTTGAATGCCGTGCGGCGGCGCTGCAAATATATGCGCTCACTGTCAAATACCTTGTATTTTACTTCACATTTCAGTTACTTTCTGTGGTAATACGTACCAATTGCAGCTAGTTTTAAGAAACAAGAAAAAACAATACAGCTATCAGAAGTTACACTAAAGAATAAAAACTCAACATCTACAGCTGCGATTTGAACCCGGGCCTTTCGAGTGGGAAGCGGGCATTCTACCTCTGCACCACTTTGTTGGAGCCGCGCGCAACTCTTAAAACGACGACACATTGCAGACTACCGATCACAGCGCCGCAAGCGGATTGACCGTCTTAGGGCTTCACTTTTTGAAGCTCGATCCGGGCACTCCCCTGTTCTAGTACACTTTACCTAGAGTTACTTTAAAAGCTCCACAGGTCCGCCATCTTGCCTCGCTAGCAACCATAGCTATGCGGCGAAGCCGCACTCCGTTGTTGCAGGCGACTTGCTTAAGGCTGTCGCCGATCGCCAGTCGACTTACCTGGCGTGTCAACGACCGGTGATGAAAGAAGAAACACCTGCTTTCGGGACTGTGCCATGGGAGTACAAAAGCGTCTTTTAGTCTGTCCGGTAACAAAAAGGCGTATCGTAGAGCCGAAAATGCCGAAAATATGCGCCGCCGCTGCCATCACGTCAAGTGGCGCCAGCTATGGAGGATAAAGAACAACTGACAAACACGTAATATAAGTCCTCCGAGATTCCGGGAACGCCCATCGCCACTCGCTAAGGTTACAGCATCGACTATTTCAGTATGTTTTTCGAAAACTGTGCCGAATCGACGTAAATACTTTGCTGTCCAAGCTTAAGGACATGAATCTAAAGCAAATAAAAGCACCAGTTCGTAGCTAACGAGGTACAGAGCGCAGGACGGTGACTTGATAGATTCTAGGACGGCAACCGCTTTCGGCGGCGCGGCCATGTTTTCCGACCCGGCCTGTGCATCAGCTTCTCCGCCGGGCATGGTTGCTAGCGGCGTTTGGAAAACGGATGCGCAACTCTGCTACCTAAAGGTAGCATATACAGGAACTCTACGCTGGCCGCACTGTGCGGTGTTTCAGGTGGCAGTGGACTACTCTGTACATGTAGAAGGAGTGTGAGACATATAAAGCGCGTCTGTGGAGCCCTCCGCAAATGTATCTGTGGCGCAGTTCACTAGAAAAAAAGTATCCGTGGCGCAGTTGGCTGAGCGCCTGGTATCTATCGGCGCGGACCGGGAGGTCGTGGGTTCGACTCTCGGGTCTTCCATATTTGCGACACGAGTTCTTCGGATTTTTTTTTCTGTGTATTTTCTTTATCTAAATTTGAACATCACATGCGTGACGGACATACGTCAGTGAAGTCTTGGTGAACCCCGGCACAAAACACTTTCGTGTTAAAAATGCTTTAGACTTGCCATGCCTGTGTAGCTCCAGAACGTGACGTCCGCGTGTGTGATACCCCTGCGCTACATAGTGCGACAGCTACATGACAGTGCCGCAACAGCGTTGGAGTATGCAAGAATAGCATAGGCCAATTAAACGTGGCGTGGGCAAAGTATATTCACTTGACGAAATGTATGGCTTCAAATCAGATAATTACGAATTCCGTGACCTCGACTGCTGACCCAAAGGTCGCGGGATCGAATCCGGACCAGGGCGGCCGCATTTTTTATGGAGGCAAAAATGCTTGAGGCCCGTGTACTTAGATTTAGGTGCACGTTAACGAACCCCAGCTGGTCGAAATTTCCGGTGCCGTTCACTACGGCGTCCATCATATTCATATCGTGGTTTTGAGACGTGAAGTTTTTTTGAGACGTGAAGTCCCAACAATTATTATAATTACGAATTCCGTGCCGGGTGATGTCCCCTTACCTCGAACCATATGTATCCAATGAATAAACGTCGTGAAGCTTATTCGCGCCTTTTTTATCAAGCTGGAACTTAACCCGAAAATTGATCGAAATCGCTTCGTCCACCTTCTGTCAGTCCTACTCGCGTAGACCAATAACCACCTTCCACCGGTACAACGTTGTTAGGAAGACTTACACCAGTATAACATTGAAGTTACAAGGCGGGGCAAACAGAGCATAACACATACTGGTGAAAACTACAAGGAAGAGCCCTCAGAAAAAAGTTTTATAGATGATATTGAAGAGTGGCACCACGGTCTGAAACAAAAGAAACGAAGGGATGAACTGGACAGCTATGTTCATTCTACAGAGGCGCACGAAGATATCCTAAACTTGCTCCAGTGGTGGAAGTTAACAACAACGACTGCCAGCGTCTTCACGATACACACGGTAGATGTGCGCCTCTACGGTTTGTCCGATACCATGTGAAGAAACAAACTATATACTATGCCACACAAAACGTAGAAACTGTATATACTAGCAGTGGAGTCATATATGAGGAGATGATAGGACACATATATTTTTTCTTTCTTCGCTTCGGCTGCACATACGTATTTTTAAAAGCACCCGTGGTGCACGCGGTTCGTTATAATCTTTGTCTGGGTTAGTGTATTGAAAACAAAGGTCGTAATTTTGGCTTTTACCTTCTACTTCTCTTGCTGTGGATAAGTGTTATACTGTGCTGAAGACAGGTGCTACATATCCAGGAGGATGTACGATTGGCTCGGTCGTTAGGGCATGGGTTCAATTTCAATAGAGAGCGCAATAAAACAAAGTGAAGGGATCGTTCTGTTCTCTGTGTCCTCTGTTTTTATTGCGCTCCCTATCTAAACTGAAGTGATGCTGCAAATCACTATCCTTGTTACAATATCTGGTACAAAGTGCTCTTGATGATAGCCATTGCATTCGCAGAAAAAATAGGGACAGTATACCACTGCCGAACAAACGTTCATAGTAACCCAATGTGTTCGCTTAGTTGTTTCCACCGTGAGCCCCCCTTCTAACACTAAATTACCGCAAGGTTAAAGTATAATTGTTAGCCAAACATGCGCCTACAAACCGTACATATTTTACGAAGAAGCGCTCAAAAGGACACAGTCATGCACCCATAAACTGACGCAAACACAAGCGCTGTACTGCGAGTGATGCTTTAATATCTAAAGACCCGCCTGATGTAGGATAACACGCGCATGCGCACTGACAGCAGTGAATATGATCAAGACCTTAAAACACCACTAAGAACAAAAAAAAATATTCTGGACATTTGGACTTTCATTGTAGGGATTGTTGCTGTGCTCGCCCTCTAACAGGTATGGAGGTTGTGCGCAAAGAACGCAAGAAAGAAATAGAAATCTCCCCGAGGCAAATGGAAATCGACAAACGGAAAAATAAATGTGTCAGTTGCCCCTCGGTATCATTTTCTAAGAAAGCGCGCCGACACCTTTATATGTATAATCACATACTATTTGAAATTTTTATCAGAAACACGTCATATCTGTGAATTTTCTTTTTTGTTAATGTTAAAATATTATGGCTCACCAACTATCCCATCAGTACCTATAAAGTACGTAGATATTTGCCGCTTAAAACTGCTTGCTGTCGATTCCATGTTCGGGCAACACCACGTAGATTATTGGATCGGGCCCCTGTCGGGCCTGATCTGTTGTCAGGCAGACCAGGCCGGGTAGGCGAAAGTTTTTCTCGGGTTCTGGCCGGGCCCGGGACTCGCTTTGATTCAACGGGCCGGGCACGGGCGGGTAAACTTGAACGAGTTCCGGGCCGGGGCTGGCCCCGGGCTGAGAATCACGGCCCGTGCAGTGCTCTATACTGAATAGAAGTCTAATTATTTCACACCACTGGTCTTTCTGATTCCTCTTGTATTTTATGAAGACGTCATATCGCTTGGGCCAGGACACGAAATGCATCGTACAAACGTGTTCATTTTTGTATGCCAAATGTTTTTATCGCAGACGGAATATCTCGTGGAGTGGCTGATTTCAATGAAGCTGGACATACTCAACTATGGAGCACTGTCAACTATCAACCCGGTCGATGTGATGGTGCGCGGCTCCCTTGAGTACGGAGTGCCAGCCCTCATTTACATTTTTTTCAACCCGACGGAGTTTCGCAATAAGAAGAGAATAATGCAGGTACAAAAATGAATCCTCATTGAACGTACTTCCGGCTCAGCAGGGGCGTAGCCAGAACATTTTTCGGGGAGGGGGGGGGGGGGGGAATTAACCATAGTTTATGTATGTCCGTGCGTGCGTTTTAAGGCGAAAGCCTTTAAAGTCTCATGCTCACGTCCATCCGACGTCCGTCCATCCGTTCATCCGTCCGTGTCCATCCATCCATCCATCCGTCCGTCCGTGTCCGTCCATCCATCCATCCATCCATCCATCCGTCCGTCCGTCCGTCCATCCATCCATCCGTCCGCCCGTCCGTCCGTGTCCGTCCATCCATCCATCCATCCATCCGTCCGTCCGTCCATCCATCCATCCGTCCGCCCGTCCGTCTGTGTCCGTCCATCCATCCATCCATCCGTCCGTCCGGCCGTCCGTCCGTCCATCCATCCATCAGTCCGTCCGTCCGTCCGTCCGTCCGTCCGTCCGTCCGTCCGTCCGTCCGTCCGTCCGTCCGTGTCCGTCCGTCCATCCATCCATCCGTCCGTCCGTCCGTCCGTCCGTTTCTGTCCGTCCATCCATCCGTCCGTCCGTCCATCCACCCGCCCGTCCGTCCGTCCGTCCGTGTCTGTCCGTCCATCCATTCGTCCGTCCGTCCATCCGTGTCCGTCCATCCATCCATCCATCCGTCCATCCATCCATACGTCCGTCCGTCCGTGTCTGTCCGTCCATCCATCCGTCCGTCCCTCCGTCCGTCCGTCCGTGCCGTCCTCCTTCCGAGCCCTCGCACGGAGCCAAGTGGCCGCCGGGGTGCGCAAACGGACGCCGGTCGCATCGGACTCTACAACGCTCGCTCTTTGCTTGCGTAGCGCCGCAGTGTTCCGCGTTTCGAATCATTCTGACCAACGCCGTCTCAATGGACACAGGCGTTCGCTGAACACACTTTCGAATTTACAAAGGGTCCGTCAATTTAAGCGCTGGGACGCGGATGGCGTTTGTAGATGCGCAAAGCGCGAGAAAATACGAACGCATGCGAACGGAAGATTAATCTCGCGTCTCGATGCGATTCGCGGTAAAAAATTTAACAAGAAAACACGTACACATTCGGTTTTTGTGTTATCCCACTGAGAGTGTAAAAGAAAAAAAGACATGGTATAGTCAGTCGAATGGCCACACGCTTTCGCGCCGTTCACAAACTTTGGAATGTACAAAGTGTCCTTCAATTTTTTATGTGTGCGTGTATATATACATATACGCAAGCAAAGTTGAAATATTTCGGAGGGTGTTAGGACCCCCCCAACCACACCCCTCCCTCCCCCCCTGGCTACGCCACTGCGGCTCACTATAAGCTACACGGCGGGAGCGGATGGTCAAGCGCAATATTCCCTGTAAAAAAAATTCGGCAGATCCCACGTCTCGTGGAAGTCGGTCCGGAAAAGAAAAATTCACCAAGGGTTCTCGATTCTAACGCTGTTTTATTTCTGTGGGTGCAAACCGAATAATGTTTTACAGAATGAGCTCTCATTGGGGGGTATATAACAAATAATTTCAAGAAATTAGATTAAGTTCACGCATGCTGCAGCCTATTTCTGATGGGCTTTTCCATGAATGTTCACGCCCGTGTTCAAAAGCAGTACTGTGCCGGTGCCCATTTGAAATATTGACACCATGCTCGAAAAATCTAATTCTAGGCTAACAGACTCATGAGCCGATTCACTCGGGCTCACTCGGACTCAGATCGAGCCGTAAGTCTGAGTTTGAGTGAGTCCAAGCGAGTAATGATTTGGTGAGTCTCAGTCCGAGTGAGTCCGGTTGAAGAAAATTTTCGGGAGTGTGAGTCTGAGTGAGCCCGGCTCCGGAAAATTTTGATGAGTCTGGGTCCGAGTGAGTCCTAAGCGCAAAATATATTTCATGAGTGAGTCTGAGTGAGCTCCACATGTTTTGCCGACCTATGGGGGGCGGCGGCACGATTTTTTTGTCGGTGGTTCAGCCACGACAATTGAGTTTCTTTAAGAAGGCAGGGAGGCTGGAAACTTGGGTGCTGTGTTTTCAATTTATTTGTTCTTGGGGGAGACGGGGCAAAGGTCGGGTCGGGCGGGAATGCTGGGGGCGCAGAGGCACCCCGCGCACGCTGCAGGCAGCGCCTTTGCTAACAGCGCTCACCCATTTCCTGACGCTGTACACTTCTCCAATGTTTAAGAAAATTGACGTTCACACACAGACTCGTGCTTGTGTCGCTTGTTTGAGTTCGAGAACTTGAAGTTCGTGGTAAATTTCGACAGGGATTCTGACATCGCTGCTCAGCGAATTATGTTTTAGTAACTAACAGAAAACCTTCTAATCTGAATCTGCGAAATATTTACGCACTTGAGATAGCCACAAGCGTTCATGTCTTCTATTTCCTTTACAGCTCGATTATGCTCCAGACCAATTTTTATGGCGATATCTTAAGCGCGACCTGAACGATTACACGCAATTTATGTTAATGATGGGTGCGCCTCCGCCTTGGGACAAAATACTCGCTCAGCAGATAAAATCCTACGACGATGACCGTGAGAAGCATGCTTTTTTTCTTCTAATAGATAATATTGTGAATTGTGCGCATTACTTGCAAGTATTCCAATCGCTACGTTTACCTGTGAGCTCGGTAGCTAACATAAAAACCGGTCGCAGAAAGCGGTGCGGCCGGAAAAATATTGCCTCTTTCGTATTAAGAACGTCCAGAGAGCCTGCAAATGTTTCGTTGACGAATTGCTCAATAGAGTACCCTGTAAATGTCCCTACCAATTGATGCTTCTTTGAGGAAAATTATGTTCTCTCATGATTTTGTTCACCGCAACGTGTTGGACACAGCCGATGGAGTGAGGCAAGTCTTTCGCTATAGACCAACCTTTTGACAAGGTAAAACTGTCAGCACTGATGAAATACAAGGAGTACAAGTAGCTGTCATGATGTCACATTATCCAATGATATCCGAGCCACTAAACTTATATTCATTGTATTTCATGTTCAGATGGTGTGGCAAATGTCGCCCTAGAGCCGCTGCTACGGCTCATTTATTTATTTCTTCTCATCAAAATGACATGCAAGCCCTGCATTAAACTGTGCTAACCGAGGGAGCAGGTATAAGGTAACGCCACCATGGATAGACGACATTCATACACGACGTGGCAATGAAATTGCAGTGTGATACGGTAGCAAAAGATTCAATCTATAGCAGCACCTGATTAACCAAGAAATCCCAGATATCATATTGATACAAGAAACGCACGGCACAGCAAAGCCGTCAGCATACAAACTATTTGGTGTTGCCGAACTGCAGACGAAAGCTATTTCGGCTTTAGTAAAACGAAATTCAACGGTCCTGCACCAGGACACGGAATTTCGGGATATCGACATCTTCTTAGACATTATACCTAAACGAAATTCAGCAGAGAGCCTCTTTATCCTCAACGTTTACAGTAAACCGTGGTGTAAACAAGACAAATTCGGAACACTATTTCGTAAAACCCTCGCTATAGCGGATAATCGTGCGGTATTAATCGGAGGACATTTTAATGCTCAACGCGCGGCATGGGGCTATAAATTCTAGTCTCCCAAGGGCAGAAACCTCCGGATAGAAACGCAACAGGAGGGTTTAACCCTATACTTAGCCAACAGGGAGGGCGATTAGACCCTCCACATGTATTAACACGCGTCGCGTCGTCTGCTCGGAGTCTCCCTGGTGTCAGGATCGCATGCGTAAGGCGAATTAAGCGGACAGACGACATCGTCAAAAAACATGGCTGATCCCTCTGTCAAAGGAATCGGCATAACACGAAAGTGAAACGTGTATTCACAGAAGTAGTTGAGCGTTTATTGTGCATTGTTTCACCACAAGGGCGAGGAAATGAATGCTACAGCAACAAATAGTAATGTGGCGCGAAGAACAGCAAGCAGCTCAAAACATGCAGCGCGCACCTCAAGCAGAAAGGACGCACGACATGAGCATACACAGGACGAGCGCGGACTGTCACAGCTCGACACTTAAAGCACGCTGCTCTAACACAAAGAAAGACGCAAGAAACGAACGCACAAGTATACACAAGACGAGTGCGAACTACTGCCACAATGGTTACTTCGTGTGTGAGCAGCGCGCTCCTTTCGGAAACACGGCCGCTGCGGCGAGCGAAGCGACCTTCGTGCACTCTTCAACCACTGTAACTTCAACGCAAACTTACGGTGGAAGCACGACGCACAAATCGCCCCAATGCCGCTATCAGGAGATAAGCGCGCGCGGACGAGCAACCACGCCCCGTGGAGGCGCGCGCTCATCGCAGCGAGAGGCGCGACGACCTTCAGAGCGCGCACTCCGTACCACCTTTGCGCCATCTCGCTAGTGATGACGAAAACGCGCTGAAGTCGACAAGCTCTGAGGACGTACCTCAGCTTGCCGTTAGCAAGCTGAGGTACGTACGCTCCCGTGGCCGAGTGGTTTCGCGCCGCGCGCTGCGGAGCGAGATGTCGTAGGTTCGACGCCCGGCGACGTAACGTTTTCTTCTAGCTTTTCTTTGATCTCAATATGTTATTTTATATTTTACAATGTCATATCCATGACGGAAATACGTCAGAGGAGCCGTGGTGGACCCCGGCATAAAACACTTTCGTGCTAAAAAAATGGCAGCACCCATCGCAGCTGGTGTCCTGTGCTTCGAATTTATCAAGTCATCACTGCGCGCTGTTTCCTGTAAGTAACAAAATGATGCTTTAATTGATGTGCTGATGCTTCGTCAACAATGTATTCATAATTATATTGCGCTTATTCTAAGAACCATTATCAGATTCCCGACGCGTTAGGCTTAGCAGGCGTGGCTAAACAAGCAGTTTATTTCGTAAATAATGTGAAAATGTACCTGATCGGTTGTCCTCGGCGTGAGATGGCACGAAGCGATGGCTCATTTGATCATTTATTTGTTGATGCTAGCGCTGTAGGTGAGTAGCAAGTGCCAATTTGGATCGAAGCGGACGGTCGCGTCTGCAGGTCCACTGCCATGTGGATTCGTAACCGCAGTTACCGGCGCTTACTGATACATCAATTAAATGAATGCGACATCAGTGTGAATAAGAATAAACATATCACGCATAGATGTGACGTAACACGTGCCAAACAAGCAGAAATGCCTCAACCCCGCAAATTGTAAAATAATTTTATCTGGAATAATGTTTTTCTTCACAAACGTGTTTCTTGCTTACACTCCACAAGCATAGCCTTGGTAGTGCTGAACGGTAGCGGTGAGATGGAGTATAGTAACCCATCCTTCAGCTCCCACAAGGAGAGACATAAGTGTTTGCGTTGACTTTACGCCAGACCTTACTTTCACCAAAACATAACGGACATGCAGTGGATTAATACACAGACTGACCAACTATCTCGAATACAGGGACCTGTTCGCTTCCGCGATGATGGGTTTCAGAATGAATCTTTCCACACAGGATGCGATGCTCCAGCTTAAACACCAAATCATAGACAACCCAGGCAAATCCACTAGACCATCCTCGGTCTCGGTTTAAAAAAAGCTTTTAACATTGAAACACTCAAAAAATAGTCGGCAGCTTTAAAGAGCTAGTATTAGGAAGGAGAACACACAATTACGTTCGTTAATTCGTAAATGCCGATGTGGCACAGATCACCTTGGGAGATTTCGTCTAAGAAGAGATTGAGATTGGTAGCGCAGGCACACTACAGGGGTCAGTGATAGCACCGATTCTTTTTAACCTGGCATTAATCGGATTACCAGCCAAACTAAAAGGAATCGAGTGCCTTAATATACACTCTAAATGCCGATCATATATAGCCTATGGGTAAAGGAATGTAGTGAAGGACAAATAGAACAAGAACTACCATTTGAAGCAAGAGGAAACAATGGAGAAATCGTTATTAAGCTTGAAGGACCAGTATGTCAAGTGACGAAACTGACCAAATGAATGGCCAACAGACACAGCGGGATTAAGGAAAGAAGCATGGTTAGACTGGCACGGGTATTCGTTATGAGTACGACCCTACATTAGATGGTACGCTGCAGAAAAGATAAAATTAGACTGCTTAATTAGGAAAGTTTATAAAAAAGCCCTAGAACTACCACTCACCACTAGTACCGACAGACTCTTAGAATTAGGCCCGCACAATACACTGAAAGAGCTCACAAAGGCTCATCGAATAGCGCAGTACGAACGCCTTTCCAAGACCAAGACAGGTAGACACATACTAGAAAGCGTTGAATTGGGTACCATATTCAACACGGAGCCAAAGTGGACATGCGGAATGATATCAGGGATACGATAACTATTTCGCCCTTACCAAGGAACATGCACCCTGTACATCACAAATGTAGAAGACAAAGCAGAGAAATGGATATACAAAGGAAATTTGGTAATGGTAAAGACGCACTCTTTGTAGACGCCGCTGGATACAAGTACAGGCGCCACTTTACAGACGTCGTGATTGATCGCGAAAAGCGGAGCAAGACGTGTTATGGCAAGCACAGGAAAATTGAGACTGCGGAGGAAATACCTATTGCGCTAGGCGTATCACAAACGGAAGCGTATGCAGCAGTTAGTGACTCTCACGCGGCCATACGAAATTTCGCAAATGGCCGAATCTCCCCTGAAGCACTACGAATCCTGATGGCAGGCAACAAAAGTTAAGAATGAAATGTCTACTTAATATGGACACTCCCTCATACATCCACCTCACCGGGAGCAAGCAATAATAATAAGACGGCGCACGACGTGGCTCGACGGGTTAACGAACCGAGTCGCGGTCAATAGTTCATTCGGCACTTCAGTGTCTCATGTGAATGAGGATGGAGTGGAGTGGAAATGGGAGGATCGCATGAAGAACTTTAATGATATAACACAACACCACAAATTGCGAAGGTGCGTTTTTCTACCACCTCACCAAGAGCTAAGCAAAGAGCAGTCTGTCGACTGGCGGCGATTACAGACCAGAACCTATCCAAACCCGGTGATCTCGCATCTCATCTACCTAGATATATGCAAGACAGATAAGTGCAAAAACTGTGATTCTAAAGCCACTCTGGAGCACATACTATGCGAACGTCGAGGGAGAAGGATCAATACTGGGGACGCAGTCTAGCGATCGCATCCGCGCGCGCTGGGAGACTGTGTTGCACAGCTCTGCCCTTGAAGACCACCTTCGGGCTGTCCAGCGGGCCGAGGAAGCCGCCTGGAGTCAATAAACTCCTGGCCGTCACCTAGGCGGGAGCTTTTCACCGTCCCTCTAACTTGCAGGGCGTTTGAATCAAGTTATTTGTATGTTTGTGTGTATTCCCTGCGCCATGCTCATGCCTGCCAACATCCACACGAATATGGCGGGTCTTCGCCAACGTGCTGCTACCTCCACGTCTGATCGCGCCTAATAGCGCTAAGCAGTCATTCGCTAATGCAGTACGCTTCCTTGTTCAAACACTTCGGCCATTTATAAACGAATTGCCGTATATTCTAGAGCAACCGCTTGCGCTCAAATATTCTCTATACCTGGCAAGTTAAGATGTCGCGTTAGGTACTACTTTGCGAATTTTCGAAGATTAAGAACCATACGGCTGGAATAAAGGCGACGACGAAGTGCCCAGCGTGTTCCAAAAAGGTGGACAGGTGTTACACTTATTTAACACAAGAAGCCGAAAACCTACCTGCGGGATCAGCAACGCATGAAGGTTGCACCTCTACAAGACATAAAAAAGTCGCCGGTTGAGTTTCTGCACCTTCTTAAAGGGATGCTAAAGCACTTAAAAATGACTTTGGAGCGTGTGGGGAGACAGTTGGATTCCTGCTGAATTTAAAAAGCGATGTGAAAGCTTTCTCAAAAGCGAACGTAAGGTAGCAGTTTTTGGCAAAAACCTAGGCTGTGGACCAGAGATCTTAAGATGCCGAGCGAACGCGGTGGCGTCATCTTTCGTATGCCGCGTTATCTGCAACAGCAGCACTGCTGAAGCGTGGCCTGCTCGATTAGCTCCGGACAACGCCACGTCACAGGTTTTTCACGCAGGCCAGCGTTGAGGATACGAGAGACGCTTGTTCAAGTAGCGCTCGGCTGTTTATCGTTATTGCAGATATTTTAATCCAGCTGCAGAACTTACAGCTTCGCTATACTTGAGCCTTCACCACATAAACAGCGCTCTCACTGTTCGGACCACTGAGCAGCGGGAACCTTCCATTGCAATGCAGCTCGGCTCGCCAAATGAACCGAAGATGACGTAGATTTCCACGCCCACACTTTTGGCGCGCTCCCGTTGGCGTACCCTTGGCGCAGGGGGGTTCCCTCGGCGCAGCGGTGCTGCAGTCGGACGGAAAGCTTCCGCCGCTCACCGATCCAAACTGCGACAGCGCTGTTTATGTGACGAAGGCTCACCCCCGTATTCTAGAACGTCCCTTCATTCAACGCTTCACCTTGACTTGAGAAAGTTGATGGGAGCGCCGTCTCCGGGTGAAATAAATCACTGCATATGAGCGATGATCTGCAGGGATTCCTGAGAAGCGTAGCGTCATTTTCAGTCGAGCAGCGGCGCTGTGCTCAACTCGGTGAAGTGAATGTCGAAAGTCGAGTCCAGGCTCGCTTGTGAATACGGGGGTCAAGTAAGCGTACCGAAGCTGACACTTCTGCAGCTCGATGAAGGTATATGTAAACTGACTGACTATACTGTGTCTTTTTTTCTTTTACTCTCTCAGTGGGATAACACACAAACCGAATGTGTGCGTGTTTTCTTTTTTAAATTTTTTACCGCGAATCGCAGCGAGACGCGAGACTAATCTTCCTCCGTTCGCATGCATTGGGATTTTATCCGCGTTCCAGCGCTTAAATTGACGGGCCCTTTGTAAATTCGAAAGTGTATTCCGTGGACGCCTGTGTCCATTGGGACGGCGTCAGTCAAAATGATTGCAAACGCTGGGCACAGCGACGCTGCGCAAGCAAAGCGCGAGCGCTGTAGAGTCCGACGCGACCGGCGTCCGATTGCACACCCCGGCGGCCACCTGGCTCCGTGCCAGAGCTCGGATGAACGGACGGACGGACAGACAGACAGACAGAAAGACAGACAGACAGACAGACAGACAGACAGACAGACAGACAGACAGACGGACGGACGGACGGAAGGATGGAGACAGACAGACGCCGGACGGACGTGAGCATGACACATTAAAGGCTTTCACCTTAATAAATAAACTACGGAAGGTACGCACGAAACCACCACGCAAAAGTGAGCGATGCCTCGTTGTCCCGACAATGCGCCGAACCTCGCAGAAATAAATACAAGCCCAGATGGCAGATTACCTGCATACGCCCCCCATTTATGGCGCTCGGCCAAAAAATGAGGCAGTCAATCATTTAGCCAAGTGTCAGATAAACCGTAAATTAAATTTCTAGTTCACATTAGCATAAATATAAAATTATGAGTATCCGAAAAAAAAATTCTCTTGAGTTTTGGTTTTCTTTACTTGTCCCCTCCTAACTAGCCGCGCTTCAATCGTACGGCGGGCGCTGATGTCTGTGGCAGTAGGTTTTCGAAACTTTTCATTCCAAGTTTCACGACCGACATGATTGACCATGGCTCGATTACGATGCAGGGAATAACGACAAACAGCCGAGCGTTGCGTGAACAACATTTGTTGTTTCCATCGCGAGCTCCAGCGGACCGACAGAAGAAGACGAAGAAGTACCAGAAAGCACGAGAGGAGAAACAGGGACATCAGACTAACAGCAAGGTCGTAATGGCCTCAGTCAGTATTAATAAAAGCCTTTTTTAATAACCTTGATGGCATCGAGTTCCTCTACGGCTGCTCCACGCCATATCCCAAACATTTTTGTGCCGATCAACCCGGGATAGACCTACCGACGGCTGCGAGTTGCCTGGAAGAAATGGACAAGCTCAAGGCAAAGCGGACTTCACGACGATCATTGAACAGCCGGGATCATCAACGAGGCAAGTGCCCTGCTTCGAAACGACTCCAGAACATGTGAGCAGCTCGAATCCATATACGAGAGACTTAAAACGAACAACGACGAGTTGAACAAGATCAACAACGAATTAGAAAGCGCAATCACCGACGAGGACTTCCAAACCGAGTACGACGCAGTTTTAGAGTATGAGGACAACGCGACGCGAATCCTTGCCGAGCTCCTAAGCAGGCGGAACCGCATTTCGGGCACACCAGCAGAAGAGGGATCGGGATCGGCTACCCATGCGATCGCTACACCATCAGAGAGGACGGGAGCCAAGCTGCCGAAACTCATGATCGCGCCCTTTTCTGGGGATGTGTGTAAATTGACGGAGTTCTGGGAGCAGTTTGTCCAGATTGTGCACAACAACGTCACCCTGACTACGACGGAGAAATTCCACTATTTGCGACAATTTTTGAAAGGAGATGCTGCTTCAGCGGTGGCCGGTCTTCCAACGACTGAAGCGTGCTACAAGGATGCTGTAGACATGCTGCAGAAGCGCTTCGGGGACAAGACTCGCCAAGAGCAGGAATACTTCGCAAGACTACGTCAGCTGACTCCTGTTCGTGCATCTGGTGAACAGCCCTCCGACAACTGTACGACCGTGTGCTCGTGAACATCCGAGGGCTGGAGTCACTGGGTGTTCAGCGGTCTTCATTTTCGTCGATGCTCTGCGACGTCATACTTAGGTCATTACCCCGAGACATCGTGGTCCTGTATCGCCGTACTTGCGCCGCACAAGCTGAGAATAATGTCGTGGACAACGCTGCTTATTCTTCAGGGTTGGACGGCCTCCTGAAGCTCCTTTCGGTCGAATTGGAGAGTTTGGAAAAAAGCGATTACAGGGATAGCAGCGGACGAGACAGCGGGGCTCAACATGTGGCGACCCAGCCAGCCCGTAGTCGCCCTTGGAAGCAGCCTATGTCATCTGTTCTCCACTCGAAATCGACTCGTGATTCTCAGCATTACAACGAGATGTGCGTGTTCTGTTCATCGAAGCAACGCTCCGCAGAAGCGTGTCCTACCGACATGTCCCTGACGCAAAAGGAGCAAGTGCTGTCGAGTGATAAAAGGTGTTTCCGATGTACCACGAAAGGCCACAGGGCACGCTACTGCAAGCGGAGGATCTCGTGTGCGAAGTGCAAAGGCCGACATGCCTCGAGTATGTGTGACCCAGACAGGATTCCTCAGGATTCTCACCAAGCCGCCCGGACTGACCGTGCAAGTGCCACAGTCTGCTCATCACTAGGGAGACGACGACGAAGCAGAAATGGATCCAATGCTTGCGTCTACCTCCAAACATTCCGAGCCTGGGCGGTAAGCGACCACAACTGCCGCTACGTGCGAGGTGTATTCGACGGTGGCAGTCAGCGTATCTTTGTCACCGAGGAGTTGTCACGACATTTGGGCTTAAAATGCGTCGGATCCATAAACATGGCTCTCAACACCTTCGCCAGTGCCTCAAACTAAGTGGCCGAAAATCGAAGAATAGTGGAGCTTCGCTGACGAAGTCAGTTTTTTTACATGGAGGTGGCGCTACGCGCCATTGAGATTCCGCACATCTGCCAAGACATCGAGGAAACAAGAATGGAAGTGTCATTCGTCGCCTCTTTTAAGAAACTGGGAAGAGACGTAGCCGGTGAACTCACACACGCATCAGTGATCACACAAAATGGAATCAGCGTACTGATCGGCTCTGATCAAATGTGTAGAATTCTTACCGGTGAAGTCCTACGGTGTGAGGACAATAATTCACTGATTGCCATGAACTCCAAGCTTGGCTGGACTTTTCAAGGACGCACTACCTTCTTAACATCATTGTGCCACAGCGAGAATGATGGTTTGCGCCTTGAAAACTCAAGTAGTGGAGTCGGATGAGTTTCTACGGACGTTCTGGGAAGTGGAGCACCTTGGCGTATCTGACTCAGTTGACCGACCTAATGAAGTTAGCAAGGTGATGCAACATTTTGAAAGCACTATAACATACTGCGATGGAAGGTATGAAGTGGCATTACCTTGGAAGGAGGGATTTGAGCTTTCCGACAACAAGCAAGCCGCTCCACCAAGGCCCTTTCGGCCGTCAGGTCAGAGCAGCCGAGCAGGGCTGCCTCCCAGTCCTCCCGGGATGGGTTGGGTAAAGGGGTGACGTTTGGAGTTTTTTGGCACGCCAACACCATGTGGAAAATGTCACAGGAATTTTCTTCACAGTGCGGGCATTTCACCGTGCAAGCGGAGTCGAAGTGTTTGATGATTGCCGAGCACAATAGAGTTTTTGTATAAAGGCGAATGAGGATACGCTCCTCCGCCTTCGTGAGACCCTTACAGGGTTTGGGATAAATCTGATGGCCGGATTGATAAAACTGTATGACCTCCTGAAATGTGTAGGCGGGATTGGGTGTGAGGTCCGGATCGGTAGGGGTCGAAGATAATGCCCGGAGAGTGAGCGCGCGGGCAGCGGCATCGGCCGCCTCATTACCATCGAGGCCCGTGTGAGCCGGAGCCCAAATGATCGTTCGGTGCGCGGGGGGCACCTAGGTAGTCGCTGTTTTGCAAAATTTTGTACGCAAGGTACGGAATGTAGCCCTGTGCGATATTGCGGCAGGCACCCCTTGAGTCGGTGATGATGACACTCGAGTCCTGATCTGCGGCGGCTAGTGCGATGGCGATCTCCTCCGCGTGCGTAATGCTATATGCACGGAAAGTGAGTCCCGTTTACTGCGGTGTTTTGATGGACGACCGCGGCCGTGTAGCAACCCTCGTGGTGCGGGCCGGAGACGTCCACGTAGAATACTCCAAATATGTGACCGTAGTGGCGAGCCCAGGCTTCCACCAGCGCGAGGCGTCGGCCACTGTGGTCGTCTCGGCTCATATTAACCGGAAGAGGGCGCACGTGCAGGGAGTATTCCCAAACTTCTGGAATCTGTACGCGCTCTTTCGTGCGTATTGAGTGATTGATGTGTAATCAGGGCAAGAAGGCGGTGACCCGATGAGGTATTAGAGAGCCTAGTATATTGGTTTAACAAGTGCGCCTCTCGCAGTTGCTTGAAGGTGTTCACCATGCCCAGGCCTAAAAGGCGCTGGTTCGAGGTGTTCACCGGAAGGTCGAGGGCGCGCTTGTAGATTTTGCGGAGAATGACTTCGAGTGCATTCTCGTCGAACTGGCGCAGGTGGAGATATGGAGCCGAATACAGGACTCGGCTGGTTACGAATGCATGTGCCAGCCGCAAGGCATCTTTGCATCGTAACCTCCCGCGCTTGTTGGAAACCCGGCGGACCATACGGCCCACCTGGTCCCCCACCTTACGCAATCTGGCCAATGTTGTGTCTGATCTGCGATTTCTGTGTATAAAGTGCCCCCAATGCTCTGATTTCGTCGCGTTCCGGTAAAGGTTCGCTGTGAAGGGAGAGGTCAATTTTGGTGGTGCAGTTTGGCGATGAGTGTATGTGCACGAATTCTGATTTGGACGGGGAGCACTGAAGACCGCAGCGACGGGCGTAGTCGTCCACGATGTCCGCCGCTTGCTGCAGGTTGGCCTCCATGTCTCCAGCCGAGCCATGTGACGCCCATATGGTGATGTCGTCAGCATACAGCGCATGCTGTATGCCTTCGACCTTCGCCAGCTGAGCGGGGAGTCTTAACATTGCCAGATTGAATAGGAGGGGCGAGAGAACGGCTCCCTGCGGGGTCCCTCTCGTGCCTAATTGGTAAGGGCCCTGTTCAGTGTCCTGAATCCGAATGTATGATTGTCGGTCAGTGAGAAATTCTTTAATATAGTTGAAGGTGTTTTGACCGCAATCCACCTGTGAGATATGTGTTAGGATAATGTCGTGGGTCACGTTATCAAAGGCCACCTTCAGATCCAAAGCGAGCACAATTTTTTCGTTGAGGGGGTACTCGACCGGATCGAGGATCTCACGATCGAGCTGAAGTAAGACATCCTGCGCGGACCGGTGTGGGCGGAACCCGAACATGGTGTCTGCAAATGCATTTTTGGTCTCCAAAAACTGGGACAACCTGTCGCGCACCATCGTCTCCATTAATTTTCCCACACAAGAAGTAAGAGAGATGGGGCGGAGGTTGTCCGTGCTAATGGCTTTGCCCGCTTTGGGTATGAAGGTGACCAGGGCGGTCTTCCACTCAATTAGGAGGGGCGTTTCGCCGATCCAAATGGAGTTGATGTATGCAAGGAGCATTGTGTAGGCCGAGTCAGGAAGGTTGGCAAGTAATTTTACTATGATTTTATCCCTTCCCGGTGCCTTTCGTCGCCTCATTTTTGCTAGAGACACCTGCAGGTCATGTAAATGGAACAGTTGATCCAGCGCCGCGTTCTCGGCACCTGCATACGAGTACGTACGAGTACGCGGGCCCTCGGGGGTCCTGCTGTGTGCATAGATATTGGTCTGCGAGCTTACATGCCAATTTTGCTGTGTCCAACTTGCCCAACTTTCCATTCTATTGCTGTGTCTCCATCGAAGCTATGAAACGCCCGTTGCAGATGCTTTTGTGTCTCTGTTCGAGTTTGCGTAGGATCGATTAGAGGCGCGTAAGAGGTGCCAGGTACTCCGGCTGGACATTTGTCGAGCGGCCGTGTTGCATCTGTCCACCCAGTTAGAGTCGGCGAGCTGGGCCGCGTACTCTGCCGCTCGCTGGGTGAGTTCAGCAATGCGAATTTTGAGCTTCCGTTTGAGTTTTTGCCGGCGCCATCGGCGGACAAGGCTGTGCCGGGCCTCCGAGATGTGAAGGAGGTGGTTATCCACCGCCGGAGTCGCCTCTGAGACTTTGATCTGCGTTTGTGTGGAGCGAAGGGCGGAAACCAGTTGTTGGGACTAGGCTTGGTACACTTGCTCCTCAATGGGGGTCGAACTAGTGTATAGTTTTCTAAACTTTGTCCAATCAGGCAATTTTGCCTCTCCGTAGGGTCTTGCCAAAGGATGGGTGCGAATGGTGGTATTGAGTATGCAGTGGTCGCTGCCGAGTGTCTCCTCGGTGTTGACCCAATTCACATACCGGATGCTTTTTGTGATGTTAAGGTCTGGACAAGTGTCCCGGGTCACAGAGTTACCCACGCGAGTTGGGAAGGCAGGGTCGGTGTTGAGAGTTAGGCCCAGCGTAGACATAAGCTCCGCCAACTTACGTCCTCGCTTCTCTTCACGCGCATACCCCCATAGCGTGCTCGGGGCATTGAAATCACCCACGATCACCAGGGGGTCCCTGCCTGCAGCCTTTAAGGCGCGGCTAAAAAGTTCCGCAAATGTAATGTTGGCTAGTCTCGGTGAGCAATAAATGTTCAGCACGTGCAGTGGTGGGTCCTGTTTATGCAGCGGAAGGAGTGTCACCATCAAGTACGAGAATTCGGGCTTAAAGTCGAGATCGACTAGGTTAGCCGTATAATTTTAGTGCACGCAGATGCAGGATAAAGGGTCGTGCTGAAACGTAGTGTAGTTTGTAAGTGTGGCAGCACTCCCTGGCTCCTGGAAGCGCTACCACAGCAGGGACATTATGACATGTTGCGAGGAAAAGCCGGAGGTTGGCCCGCTTAGTGTGAGCCTTAAAGCCCCGACAATTCCACTGGGTGATTTGGATGGTAGTGGCCGGATTCGGATCGCGGGGTTTTTCTAATTCTAAGGGTGCCTGCCATGGTCGGTAGAGTTAATGAATGATTGTGGTGGCGGCGCTCCCAAGCCAGCACTCGCAGGGAGAGGGGTCTCCTCAACTCCGGAGACGGAGCAGCTGTCATTATCCTCAAGTTCAATCTGCCGTCTAGGCGTTTTAAGGTACCGGCCGGACACCTCTTTAATTGGGCCGGCTCGTTTGGTGAAACGCGCGACTTGTTCGGCTATAAGGGTGGGAATAGCCTCGGTCATTTTAGCAATAGCGGCATTTACGGCCGCTGAGATTTGGGTTTCGAGGACAGTTAACCGGTTGTCCATACGGACCTCAAGGGTGCTCACACGAGCCTGGAGTGCGGCTACCGCGTCCGTCACCGCCGCCTCGGTCTCACTCTCCATTACCTCTACTGCGGGGGGAGGGGAGACTACTTGGCTCTGTTTGGCCTCGGCTGCAGCTAGTCTTTTCTGCAACGCTTCGATTTGTGACTGGAGGCTAGCAATAATAAATTGAAGGACACTTTGTACATTCCAAAGTGTGTTCGGCGAAAGCGTGTGGCCATTCCACTGACGGAAAGACGGACGGAAAGACCGACGGACGAACAGACGGACGGACATCCGGACGGACGGACGGACAGACGGACATCCGGACGAACGGACGGACGGACATCCGGACGGACGGACGGACAGACGGACATCCGGACGGATGGACGGACAGACGGACATCCGGACGGACATCTGGACGGACGGACATCCAAATGGGCGGACGGACGGACAGACAGACATCCGGACGGACGGACATCCGGACTGACGGACGGACATCCGGACGGACGGACAGACGGACATCCGGACGGACGGACGGACAGATGGGCATCCGGACGGACGGACGGACAGACGGACATCCGGACGGACGCACGGACGGACGGACATCCGGACAGACGGATATCCAGACGGACACCGGACGGACAGACGGACATCCGGACGGACGGACATTCGGACGGACGAACGGACACCTGGACGGACGGACGGACGCCGGGCGGACGGACACCGGACGGACGTGAGCATGAGACATTAAAGGCTTTCGCCTTAATACTTTGGTCAGCGTTATGCGCCGAAGATGGGGTGGTAGGGGGGGGCATGAGGAGGCAGCCCTACTCGTACCACTCACCTGGCTGCCGTTTTTTTACGGCGTTGGCCCATGACCCTGGCCTCGCCGCGTGTTTGCGCCGTCGGCTGCGTCCCGGTTCCGCCGTGCGGTGGGGTCGACGGCTGCTTCCCGACGCCTCCGGTATGGGTAGCTGGCTTGTCTGTCTTCTCAACGTCCCAGTGCGGTGGCTCACTGGGAGGCTGACGTTCGCGGCGTTTCTTGGACACCTTTTTTGACTTGCCGCCCTGTTGAGCGGCCACCTTGGAAGTACGGTATTTGGCCGTACATGCACGAGAGTTTGTTACGTGTGCTCCACCACACACAGAGCATACGGTTACACATTCGTAAGGGGCCCGCACCCCCTCCTCCACGAGCGGAGCCTGCTCTCCACACAGGCCACACGTATCCGGTCTTGGGTTGGGACAAGTGTCCATCCGATGGCCGACGATACCGCCCTCTTGCCGCAGGCCGGGATCGTGCGGTAGTAAGGTTTGACGGGTATCAGCATTGTGTCATAGTGAACAAAGCGCGGCTTCTCCTTGCCGGCAAAGGTTACGCGTGCCTTGTTCCATGTCCCAAATTTGCGCACCTCTACGATCGTGCCTGACCTCCAGCGTACGCTCTCTCGGAGCGTCTCCGTCGTATCTGTGGTGCGGACTACGATGACTCCGTGGGAGACATTGCCACCATCTTGTCTCAGGTATCCGTGGAGCAGAACCTGCCTGCGCTCGATGTTTACCGCGAATTCCCCGATGATTTTGTCCGCCGTGTCAGAATCCGGGGTGTGAATGACGATCAGGTTTTGCTCTCTCGAGGGTATAACTGTCAGCGTCTCAGCGAGCTCGGACCCGAGGTATGCCTTGAACGCAGTCCCGTACCAGTTCTCGGAGAAAGCTTCATGCAATGAGATGCACTGGCGTGGCTTTACGACTATGACGTAGTCGTCCGGATTCGGTTTTGGAAACGGGCGAGGCTTCCAGTTGGTGAGAACCTTGCCTTTGCGTCCCGCAACGCGCGAAGCACGAGGCTGCGTCTTGTCAACCAGTGTGCCGGACACCGGGGCGGCGGCGAGTGCCGCCTTCTTGGCGTTGGCTTGCGAACGGCGTTCCACCGCGTCGTTGAGAGCTTGGCTCCGAAACCTCGGTGGGGAAGCAGAATTTGGCATTTCGGAAGTCGTAATTGTCTCCCACGCCATGGAATGCGGGTCGTATCCACGCTGGGTGAGGCGACGTCGAGAATATTTGACCCGCTCGGAATCGTTGGACCGTAGACTATCGCCATACGGATACTATTCCAGAAACTGTGGACATGCGGAATTAACTGGGATGAGCAACTACCTGACGACCTGCGAGACGAATGGCAAGGCCTAGTACGGCAGCTTCCACAACTGCAGGAAATATCGATTCCTCGCTATCTCGGCGGATGGAGGACGTTGCCAAGTGAAATGCAACTGCATGTCTTCTGCGACGCCAGCCCAGCAGCGTACGGAGCCGTAATCTACGCCGTTACTTCCATGGCCGAACGGCCCATCTTGCTCATCTCCAAGGCACGTGTGGCTGCCATTAATAAAACGACGCTACCACGCCTGGTGCTTTTGGATGCACTGGTTGGCGCCAGACTGCTGACATACGTTAGAAGTGCACTCAACGACATTCATATAGAATACACTATGAGGACTGACTCCACGATTGTATTGTAGTGGATACGAGGAGACTACAAGAGGTGGAAGCAATTCGTTGCTTATCGTATCACGGACATCAAGTGCAGAACAGAACCATCCCGGTGGAGATATTGCCCAGGATTGGAGAATCCAACCGATTTACTAACGAGAGGTGTGACGTTAGACAAAGTTAGATC
This sequence comes from Rhipicephalus appendiculatus, assembly GCA_030522465.1. Lineage (NCBI taxonomy): Eukaryota > Metazoa > Arthropoda > Arachnida > Ixodida > Ixodidae > Rhipicephalus > Rhipicephalus appendiculatus. The sequence continues at coordinate 375,544 of JALIZH010000290.1, forward strand.
CAGTTCACTTTGGTGGCATGGTCCTGACTGGCTACACGACTCAGTGGACAAGTGGCCTCTCCAACCTATCATTTCGCCGGACATTGGTGAAGCTGCCAGAAGCGAAATAGCAGCTGTTCAAGTAGTGACGGCAACGGAGAAACTTAGTCCAGTTATAGACATTGAGCGTTTCAGCAAGCTTCAGCACTTGTTGCGAATCACAGCTTGGTTGTTTAGATTTACGGACAGCTGCCGGCACAAAACAGAAAAAATGAGCCACCTGACAGCGACAGAAGTCCTTCGAGCCGAGCACTACTGGGTAAAACACGTCCAAAACGAAGAATTTCATGCAGAACTGAACTGCCTAACACGCGGGCGGGCACTGGAACCCACGACCCGCATTGCCGACCATCGCCCCTTTATAGACGATGGCGGAATTCTCAGAGTCGGAGGACGCTTGTCCCTCCTGAATTCACCACTAAGGGTCAAGCATCCAATACTTCTCCCAGCAAAGCATCATTACTCCGCTCTGGTTGTCATCCGAGCACATCAACAAGTCCTCCACGGCGGTGTACGAGAGACGCTCACGACGCTCAGAGAGTGCTACTGGATTTGTCACGGGCGTATCTTGGTGAAAAAAGTTATACGCAGTTGCAACGTGTGCAAACGGTTCGCTGCCAGACCGGGAAGTGCTCCAACAGCGTTTTGCCAAGTCACCGGATAGAGCCAACAAACCCTTTCGAGGTTGTTGGTGTAGATTTCGCCGGCCCACTCTTAGCACGCACGCAAGACGGCGACACGAAGTGCTACGTAGCACTTTTCACCTGTGCTGTTTCGCGAGCAATTCACCTTGAGCTCGTCTCCCGCATGACAGCTGAAACATTCATATTATGCTTGCGACGGTTCGTCAGCTGTAGGGGACTGCCCCGCGTTATCTATTCGGACAACTCGAGGACCTTTCAAAAGACGTCAGCGGATTTAAAACGACTATGTAGCATGTTCAAGCAAGAGCACATCGCCAACCTCACCGCCAACGGTATTCTCTGGAAGTTTATAGTGCCCAATGCACCATGGTGGGGTGGATGGTGGGAGCGACTGATCAGATCGGTGAAGACTTCGCTGCGTAAGATTCTCGGCAGAGCCTGCCTCAACTTCGAAGAAATTATGACAGTGCTGACAGAGGTCGAAGCAGTAATCAACTCTAGGCCTCTAACCTTTGTCGAGACGGACGAAGCGGAACCGTACACTTTGACTCCAGCAGATCTATTGCTTGGACGTCGACTAACTGCTGTGCCATATGACACGGTCGAAGTTGACACCAACTCGAGACGATCTGATACCATTCGCCGACATGCTTACAGAAAGCTTCTAACCGATAATTTTTGGAAGCGGTGGCGGAAAGAATATTTGCTGCAACTCCGATCTGTACACTTCGCAGACAATCGACCAGCCACGGACTTAAAGAAAGCCGACATCGTTATTGTGCATTCCGAGACGTCACTTAGGCAACTATGGAAACTAGCAAGGATCCTTCAGGTTTTTAGAAGTTCAGATGGGCATGTCCGTTCTTCCAAGGTGAAACAGCAAGGAGGTGTCATCGTGACAAGGCCCATACAAAAGCTATACCCGCTGGAACTCCTTGCTTAACTTCATTGTGCGGCCGGGAATGTTTCCATCGTGAGCTCCAGCGGGCCAACAGAAGAGGACGAAGAAGTACCAGAAAGCACGAGAGGAGAAACGGGGACATCAGACTAACAGCAAGGTCGTAATGGCCTCAGTCAGTATTAATAAAAGCCATTTTTATTCACCTTGACGGCATCGAGTTCTACGGCTGCTCCACGCCATATCCCACACAATCTTCTCTCGTGTCTTCAATGTTAGCCCCGTGACTAGTGACGGGCCGTTGCCGGAGCTAATCGAGGAGGCCACGCTTCAGCAGTGCTGCTGTTGCAGATAACGCGGGATACCCAGGATGACGTCACCGCATTCGCTCAACATCTCAAGACACCCTGCGCCCACAGACTCTGTTTTTGGCCATAAAGTACTACCTGCGTACACTCTTGAGAAATTAATTTTAAGATGCGAAGCATCTTATGCTCGGGGCTATGTCCGTCCCGCGTCCCTCCCGCGTCCCGCGTCCGGCCACTTTCATGAAGTAGGGAAGCACCCATTATGCGAACCAGAACACTCTAGTAATATGAAGGCCGTCAACCACTGTCACAGTCATCAGAGTCATGGCCGCGAGCACAGAGTGGCTGCTTAGCAATGGCTAGGCAGGTGGTGGTGTATGTCGCCCAGGTTGACCCCATTCCTTGATCTTGCTTGCATTCGTTTGGAGGGGGGCTTAGTCCGTCCCTCCTTCCCGCATCCCACACCCCCCACAGCGCATGCGCGTCCCCTCACCCTCTCTCCTCTCCTTCGGTCCCCCCCGTTCTCTCCCCTAGGAATCCTCTACGGAGCGGCGCGCACGACAGGTGGTGCGACAGCTGTAACTCCGCTGAGGGCGCCACGGTAGTTCCGTGGTATGAAAATGACGGAGTGGGCGCGCCATTCTCTCTCCTGTGCAGCGCCGCGATGAGCGCCCGGGCCGCTGCCGCGAAACGGGAGCGGCAACGTTTCTCCCGCTCAAGCTAACCATCTCCCCGCTGCTTCGCATCCACACATGGTTCCCTTTAGCAGGAGATGGGGAAGTTTTAGATGCGAAGCATCTTATGGTCGGGGCTCCCGCGTCCCGCGTCCGGCCACTTTCATGAAGTAGGGAAGCACCCATTATGCGAACCAGAACACTGTAGTAATATGAAGGCCGTCAACCCTAACACAGTCATCAGAGTCATGGCCGAGAGCACAGAGAGGCTGTAGCAATGGCTACGCAGGTGGTGTCTGTCGCCCAGGTTGACCCCATTCCTTGAGTCATGGCCGAGAGCACAGAGAGGCTGTTTAGCAATCGCTAGGCAGGTGGTGTCTGTCGCCCAGGTTGACCCCATTCCTTAATCTTGCTTGCATGTGTTTGGAGGGTGTTTAGTCCGTCCCTCCTTCCCGCGTCCCACACCACCACAGCGCATGCGCGTCCCCTCCCCCCTCTCTCTCCTACGCTCACCCCCTTTCTCTCCTCTTGGAATCCTCTATTCTACGGAGCGGCCCCTGCGTCCCACACCCCCCCACAGCGCATGCGCGTCCCTTCCCCTATGCTCTCCTACGCTCACCCCCCTTCCTCTACTTTAGGAATCATCTACTATACGGAGCGGCGCCCACAGCGCATGCGCGTCCTCTCCCCCTCTCTCCTCTAAGAATCCTCTACTCCACGGAGCGGCTCCCGCGTCCCACACCCCCCACAGCGCATGCACGTCCCCTCCCCCCCTCTCTCCTCTCCTACGGTCCCCCCCCGTCCTTTCCTCTAGGAATCCTCTACGGAGCGGCGCGCACGACAGGTGGTGTGACAGCTGCATACTCCGCTGGGGGGCGCCACGCTAGTTCCGCGGTATGAAAACGAAGGAGCGGGCGCCCCTCATTCTCTCTCCTGTGCAGCGCCGCGATGAGCGCCCGGACCGCTGCCGTGAAATGAGAGCGGCGACGTTCCTCCCGCTCAAGCTGATTATCTCCCTGCTGCTTCGCATCCACACATGGTTCCCTTTTAGCGGGAGATGGGGAAGTTTTTATGGGCGAAGCTCCTTAGGGCGTAGGCTCGTCGTTGTCGTAGCCACCCCTGTGCGATGACGATGACGCTGCCAACACGGCACAGCACATGGAATGTACCCAGTATGCGTCGTCATAACGATGACGCATAGTGACGATGACAATGACGATGAAGAATAAGCGTGTCCCGTTACCCTACTGGTGGGTGACTTTAACGTTGACATCACTGAAAACAGTTGGCTCATACAACACTTAGCATCGCGATATGGTCTCACATGCATATCGTTTGGTCTCACATGCATACCACCATCTGAGGAACCTGCATCGATCTCGTCTTTGCAAAATTTCCACTACGACCCATCCAGGAACCGCTCTCCCTCCATTTCACCGACCATAAAGCCGTTATAATGAAGGCGGAACGGAAGCCACGGCTTATGTAAACGGTAACCACGACCAAAGGAAAAACGAAAACAAAACGGAAAATCACGGCTCACGAATAATATAAATTTCTTGTATATATAGACACAGGGTTTGTCCCGTCTTTGATGATGTACTGGGCGAATTTCACGGAAGATTCACGGTTTACCGATAAACCTCCGGAGCTGCGCCCACTGATCATCATTCACTCTGTGGATATGCTGTGATTTTTTTAGATGCGAAGCATCTTATGCTCGGGGCTATGTCCGTCCCTCCCGCGTCCCGCGTCCGGCCACTTTCATGAAGTAGGGAAGCACCCACTGTGCAAACCAGAACACTGTAGTACAATAAGGCCATAAACCACTACCATAGTCACAAGAGTCATGGCCGAGAGCACAGAGAGGCTGCTCAGCAATGGCTAGGCAGGTGGTGTCTGTAGCATAGGTTGATTCCATTCTTGATCTTGCTTGCATGTGTTTGGGGGGGGGGGGGGCTTAGTCCGTCTCTCCTTCCCGTGTCCCACACCACCACAGCGCATGCGCGTCCCCTCCCCCCTCTCTCTCTCATCTCCTACAATCACCCCCTTTCCCTCCTCTAGGAATCCTCTACTCTACGGAGCGGCGCCCGCGTCCCGCGCCTTACACACCCACAGCGCGTGCGCGTCCCCTCCCCCCTCTCTCTGCTCTCCTACGCTCCCCCCCTTTCTCTCCTCTAGGAGTCCTCCACTCTACGGAGCGGCGCCCGCGTCCCGTTTACTCCATTCCTTGATCGTGCTTGCATGTCCTTGCGGAGGCTTTGTCCATCCCTCCCTCCCGTGTCCCGCGTCCCACAGCCCCAGGGCGCATGCGCGTCCCCTCTCCCCTCTCCTACGCTTTCCCCTTTTTCTCCTCTAGAAATCCTCTACTGTACGGAGCGGCGCCCGCGTCCTACACCCCACAGCGCATGCGCGTTCCCTCCCCCCTCTCTCTCCTCTCCTACTGTCGCCCCTATTCTCTCCTCTAGGAATCCTCTACTCTATGGAGCGGCGAGCACGACAGGTGGTGCGACAGATGCATACTCCGCTGGGAGCGTCACGGTAGTTCCGCTCCCAGCGGAGCTTAGTCCGTCCCTCCTTCCCGCGTCCAACACCATCACAGCGCATGCACGTCACCTCCCCCTCTCTCTCTCTCCTATCCTACGCTCACCCCCCTTCCTCTACTCTACGGAGCGGCGCCCGCATCCCACATCCCCACAGCGCATGCGCGTCCTCTCCCCCCTCTCCTACGCTCACCCACTTTCTCTCCTCTAGGAATCCTCTATGGAGCGGCGCACACGGCAGGTGGTGCGACAGCTGCATACTCCGCTGGGGGGCGCGGTTGAAAATGACAGAGCACGCGGGCCTCATTCTCACTCCTGTGCAGCGACGCGATGAGCGCCCGGGCCGCTGCCGCGAAACAAGAGCGGCGACGTTTCTCCCGCTCAAGCTAGCCATCTCCCCACTACTTCGCATGCACACACGGTTCTCTTAGCGGGAGAAGGATAGTTTTTCGAATTCAGCAGGGATGAAAGGGCCCTTACACGCTCCAAAGTCACTATTTTAAATGCTTCGTTTGTCCTTGAAGTAAACACACCTTCAACATCTATTGTTCATACTGAGTTGTCAGCTCAAAATTACTTTTGCAACAGCTCTATTGTAGACTACCTGCATGCGTGTGCACTGAGCTTGTATTATGTTCTGCATAATATCTTAATAATATCTAACTGAACAATATCTCGGATTTTTAAGTGCCAGCAGGATGTTGCATCAGCCACGCCGCAGTGGAGGACTCTGCACATTTCGACTACCTTGGGTATAATAATGTACACCGAAATGAGTACACGGATCTCTAAAATTTCCCCTCCATCAAAATGCTGCCTCGCCAGCTGCGAGAGAACCCGGGAATTTTGTGTCGGAAGACGATCGCCGCAACCACTGTACCACCACGGATATTTGCAACTTACCTGTGGCTCGAAGACAAAGCAAGCGGAAAAATATTGTTCTCTTTTTTTCTACGTCTTTGTTTATCAAAACCATATTATTTACTGTTCAATAATAATAAAACTCAATTCGTTATATGCGTTTGTTCTATTTGGCTACTAATCTGGCGCTATGGCTGAATGACATGGCTGCCTTGGCTACATTTACCGTGAGTTTGGCTCCTTTTCAATTCTATCTAATGGCAACGCTGCTTCTCGAGCACAGGACAATGACAGTTCATTAACGTGGTGCAAAAAGATGGCAACAATTTTTAGATTGTATTGTCGTGCTTGCCGACATTTTTATATGAGTTATTAATGCATACATGGGTGTGCGTTGCGTGCTTGGTATGAAAGTCAATGTCGAGTTTGGTTTTCTAGAATAAAATCTAATGTTTTGTGTTGTTCTTTCTGTAGTCCGTTACTACGAGATTACAACCCACAGTGAACGGGGATTCGAGGCCATTCGCCTTAACGACCTCGGCAACCTCACAAAACCATACGTTACTTCAGGTAGGAGGAAGTTTGTACTTGTTCCGCTACCAGTTTGAGTAACTTTAAATTTCAACTTATCTAAACATGCCACTGCCACCTAATGCTGATTAGCCGGAATAATTCTCTTCGTTTTAGGAAATGACTGAGTATGCATGGGACGGAAAGCTGCTTGCTACAACTTCGGCGCCTAAATAGAAGTAATGTGACGATCTATGCGGGCAGAATGTGTGCCTACAGAGAAGCCGTAGCTTCCGGAAAGAAGCAGCCAATATGAGTAGATAGGTGAAAGCTCCTGAAAATTTTATGCACATTAGCATTACGACCCAAAATATACTAGGCGTAGAGGGTGCTTCCGCGACGATTTACACAAGTACAATAACCATGATTGTGAAGGCATATGGCGCATTTATTGAGTGGACATAATCAATGTTTCTTGTTTGCACGAATACCTTGGCAACGACTAATGCTATCGTCCTCGCTTGCCACGTTGCGGGAGATATATGGGTTATTCCACGCCAACTGTCCCAACCTTGGCGCTCGACCATCTACGATTTCCTTGAAAATGCCACATTTCGCTGAATGTCATTTTTCTATAAAAAAGTCCCCAATATGAATCATAATGCGCGTATTCAAGGCCGCATAAAAAAACACCGAGAGCGTAAAAGTTCGTAAAACTTATTTTAAATGAAAAGCCTACCGTCGTTTAAAAGGGAAGAAATTGTCCTAACCTAATTTAGGCAGAACGGATTTTTTGACAACGCGTTTTACGAGCCATGGTTTCGAGCTTTGCGAAAATATTCACATGCGGCTTACGGTACTGCAAAATTTTTTTCACAAAAAATATTTTGGGGGAAGACTTGTCGTTTTAAGTAGATAGTCCTGAATTTTTTTCAAGCAAATCACAGATGGTCGAGCGCCAATGTTGGGACAGTTGGCGTGGAATGACCCATATATCATCATATTTGGCCAACATCAGAAATTATCATTGGCCAGAAGAAACACGTAGTGGCGGCATATATTACCTGCAACAAGTGCGCTTTTGCTCGGTAGCGTATTTAAAAAACGACAGTGTCATGCCAGAGGTAGAGATAATGACAGCGACTATGAATTATTAACAATACTTGGAATACTTAAATTGCATGATGAACAGCGCGACCAGAAGTGAGCTAACGCGTCTGGTTGCATTACGCTTGATTTATGCAGGTTCCAGTATTAGACACGTGTATATAGGGACATTTCAGTAGTGCCAGAGAATACAAAGCTACCAGCTATCATGATACTGCATGACTTTCGGAGGCACTACAGAACCTATGCACTTGCATGACCGAGACCCTGCTCGAGTGTGTCAGCAGAGACGATGGATGCATAGTGTTTATGTCCCAGCATCATCTTTAGAGCTGCCGAATCAACTGTTCTCATCAATGAAGTTTGCCAAAAAGAATTCTGTCAGGGTGTCGGAAAAGGTCCCTGTGAGGCCCCTGTGCCTTTGAGAGAGCCTGAACGTGACCGAGTCATTGTGGGCTCAAAAATGTTATATTGAAACATCGCAATTTCGTTTAAAACAAAGCGCTCACATATATAAACTCCGAAAGTCTTGCATGTCCCGAAGGCGCTTATCAAATTGAGGCAGCCAGGGTTCATAACACTGGTGACGATAGTACAAAGGGACCTTGAAGGCGCTAGCGTTTCGCCCGGTGGTCTCGCAGTCGTAATTGATGAATATGTCAAACGTGGAGATTTGAAACTGCAAGCGCCCATTGAAACCAAGACATTTCAAGACATGCTCTTAGGGAACCTTTTTATTATAATCGCTTTTACCTGCATCGAAATAGCTGCGCCCCTGCGTATGAGCGAAACCGAAAGCATCATGGAACAGTTTTCTAAACAGAGCGACTCGGAAGTCTGTTGTGCTTGAAGAGTGCTTGCACACTAAACCACAGCATTGCACACTAAATCTGCTCATCTGTCCGCGTAACTATCTCTTCCAGTGATTTACAGTTTCATCTTGAATGGAGCATTATTACGAACACCTGCGTCAGTGACCAATTCCTTAGAGCTTTACATGAGGAAAAACGAGAATATTCTACCCCGCAAATTTTGCAATAGAAAGAGAAGGTTACCGATTGGGTACTCTTCCGCGAAATTGCATGTTTACGCTGCTGTCACATCAGCTCTTCTTTCAATGCGTTTTTTTGTGACCTACATGATCATCGAAGCTTTCATGAAAGGTTTACATTGCATAAAGTAGAGGGCATGTTCCTTGGTAACACAGCGAATACAAGCAAACGCCTTGATCCTTCTTCGTTATCTATCTAAATATCAGGAACCTCAAAAATTCTAAGCCGGCAAAGCAGAATAATATGTTGAAAAAGCACGAGAGCGGGTCCAGGAGCCCAGGCATGTCCGCGTCGTATCCTGCTTTTTGCGTTTTTTGAAGTGATGTTTGTGTGAATGTGCCACTAGTTTTGGTCGCATGTGATCCATGAAGATATCAGGACATTGTCGATACTAAAAGCTGACTCTGCTAGTGGAATTTCTTTTTTCATTTTGCGGCCCGTTTCGTCGCTGACACACCGCCACCTCGGGCAAGCATAACAAGCGACGCCCACCGCCGACCTGGAGCCGGGCGCGGCCCCTTTGCCGGCTACGTGCACCGCCGTTTCAGAGCATCACTTCGTTATACAAATTAGAAGGTGGCAGGAAATGATGTATCTCCGCAAGAGTTTTCTCAAGACCGGATATGGCAGTCCGCCGGCACAAGGACTGGCGGAAGAACGGCGAGTGCTAACCATACCAGGCCGCTTTCGGCCGATGCCTCGCGAGATAAAGAAACGGCTCTAAGCTCAAGGCCAATGTTTTACATGCAGGAGGATGTCCCTATCTCCTCCGGGAGTACATAAAGGTCGTTATTCACCCCCCCTGAAGGCCTCAACATAGCCAAGGTTGGTGCCGCCTTGGTGGCTATCGCATTGCTCGCCGCCGTTGGCGTCAGCAATGCACATCTACGCCGAGACACCGTGTGCTCAAACCCACAGCGAAATATTTCGGTGGCTAACGCTCCCAAACGGGAGAATGCCCTCGAACCCGCCTGTATACGCGAGATCGTCGTCTCCGGCAAGGCCCACGAACTGAGTGCCCATGAGTCGGCCCCGCACTCTAGGTGTAAGGGTGTAATTCGAAACACAGCACACCAAGACGGACCAAATAAGGTGATCGACGACGAGATTGTAAATAAAAAAAAACACTGGGAGGGAGCGTAGGAGAGGAGGTGCGTGGTGAGGTTTGCGCATGCGCAGTAAGGGTGGCCAGGACGCACACCACCACCACCACCACCGGACGGACGGACGGATGGACGGACGCCGGACGGACACCGGACGGACGTGAGCATGAGACATTAAAGGCTTTCGCCTTAATACCTGATTGCCAAGTAGAACGCTTGGGTTCGATTCCTACTGAGATCCTGACTTTTTATCTTTGCATTCGTCGGGTCTACGCTGCCGATGTCAGGTTGCCTTAACGCTTTCATATTAAGGCGAACTCATTTAATGTCTCATTCTCACGTCCGTTCGCTGTCCGTCCGTCCGTCCGTCCGTCCGTCCGTCCGTCCGTTGCGCTTTGCTTGCGTAGCGTCGCTGTCCCCAGCCCTTGCAATCATTCTCACCGAGGCCGTCTCAATGGACACATACGTCCACGGAATACACTTTCGAATTTACAAAGGGTCCCTCAATTTAAGCTCTGCAACGCGGATGGCGTTTGCGCGATGGGCGCAATGCGGGAGAAAATACTAACGCATGCGAATGGAGGAAGATTAGTCTCGCATCTTGCTGCGATTCGCGGTAAAAAATTTAAAAAAAACATGCCCACAATTTGTTTGTGTGCTATCCCAGTGAGAGTGTAAAAGAAAAAAAGACATGGCATAGTCAGTGGAATGGCCACACGCTTTCGCCGAACACACCTTGGAATGTAATGTACAAAGTGTCCTTCAAATTTTTTCTCAGGCGTTACGTGAACGAGACATGTCAAAAAGAAAAAAAAAACACCAGCCGGTAAGAACGCCATCGTTCTTCCTATTTTCGGAGGGTTTTTTTTCTTTTCGGTCCCTTTAGCTCCAGATCCAATTTGCTTGCAATAGTGATGAGAACTCACAGACAATGATGCTAAGGAAAGTATAGAGGATTTTATTAGAAGTAATTGTTATGTAAATGTGAATGAAGAAAAGTCGACGGAAAGACAACTTGCCGCGTGACACCAACAGGCAAAAAGAGTGTTCCACACTCGGCGCAATGGCAACAGGTGGCGCTGTCCTACGCTCCCACGATTAAAGGCAAAGATATACCCTATAAAGTGGACGGAGGGATTACCGCCACCGTAGCTTAGTGGTAGAGCACCGGACGCGTTATTCGAAGGCCGCAGGTTCGGTCCCTCCCCCGCCGGCGGCAAGTTATCTTTTCGTCCACTTTCCTTTCTTCCCATTTACATTACAATTACTTCTAATAACATCCCCTATACTTTCCTTGGCATCATTATCGGTTAGTTCTCATTAATATAGTGTTTAACAAAGCAAACGATTCCTGATAACTTACACTTATTTACTTGTAAAGCAATTTTTAGGTTTTATGGTCAGTTATTGAACTACCAGAATTATAGCTGAGCAGTCCCATTTATGCTTCATTGTGAATGGCTTCCATGAAGTCGTCGACATAATAAACCGTAGATGAGAGCGAATAATTTATTCACTTTGCATTTAAAAGGCCAGCATAACAAACATTTGCGGCACGTTAGAAGTAAACCGTAGCATTTCAAAAAGCTAGTGTTCTACCGTGCTTTTTGAAACAACTAGCAGCTGTTACTGCTGTACTTCGTTTCTGGTCATCAATAGGGGCATCAGATTTCAGAGTTCGTTTTACGAAGAGTGCGCTGTCCTTAGCTGTGAAGAAATTTAAATACGACGTGTGAAAGATAAATGCCGCAAGGGGGGGGAGGGGGCACACACACCCCTTACAAGTGTCCGCTCTCATTCCAACCCGATTTACGCCCCTAAATACTTCTACCCAAATTTTCTGTTCAGGCAGGGGCGTAGCCAGAAATTTTTTTCGGGGGGGGGGGGGGGGTTCAACCATACTTTATGTATGTTCGTGTGTGCGTTTGTATGTGTACGTGTATATATACGCAAGCAAAACTGAAAAAATTCGGGGGGGAGGGGGGTTTGAACCCCCCCAACCCCACCCCCCCTTGGCTACGCCACTGTGTTGAGGTAAAACTTCACCACGGAATATAATCCAATGATGTATGTCCTAAATACTAGCGAAGCATTGGATAAATTATATGCAGTGTATCGTAGGACTTGAATCCGACAGCACGACTCTACCCATAATAATTTAATCTGTTTGCCTTGTCTGCCCCTCCCTTGTTTCCAGATTATTGGAGCGCTTTCATTTCGGTGTACACTGACTACATCTATACGCCTTCGGACTACATTTACTACCAAGAAACTGCACTTCAAATTCTCGTCAAAATCTACAAGCATATGGGCGAGAGAAAGCTACGATATCTGGTAGCCTGGAAATTCTTTTCGTACCTGGTCCGGTTCACTGACCCCTACTTCTTCCTTCACGAGAGGCCTGCCAGCGGAGCTTGCTACGATCACGTCCGCGAAGTCATGGGTCTGGCGGTCATCAGCCCCTTGTTCAAGTCAGGTCAGTCTACTTCGTCGTACACATTCAGTGGCATTCACATAAGCGCCGTTATTCTATCGTTGCTAAAATGTGCATGTATAATCCGATATATAGACACCCCGCAAATCAGAGTCTGCTGACCCACCCTAGGTGTCAGTGACGTCAGTGCGCGCCGCTATAAGTCGATCGCTCGTCATGCCACCACCTCAAGCGCGGCGGAGCAACTTTTAGGGGCGAAGCTCCTAAGGGTGTGGGTCTGTCCCTCCTCTGTAGTAGTAGTAGTAGTAGTAGTAGTAGTAGTAGTAGTAGTAGTAGTAGTAGTAGTAGTAGTAGTAGTAGTAGGTAGATTGCCACGTATAGTGGAATGTACCCACTCCACGTGATAAAAATGACGACGCAGTATAGTGGAATGTACCCACTACACGTGATAACGTTGAAGTTAAGCGCGTTCCAGTATAGTGGAATGTACCCACTACACGTGATAACGATGACGATGACGCTGATGACCATGAAGTATAAGCGCGTTCCAGACCACACATTCTCTTTCTGCCATGGATGAAAACGATCGAGCTTCGCCCACTCATCATCATTCACTTCGTGGATATGGCGTGATTTTTAGATGCGAAGCATCTTATGCTCGGGGCTCTGTCCGTCCCTCCCGCGTCCCGCGTCCCCCGTCCCCCGTCCCGCGTCCCGCGTCCGGCCACTTTCATGAAGTAGGGAAGCACCCATTATGCGAACCAGAACACTGTACTAATATGAAGGCCGTAAACCACTAACACAGTCATCAGAGTCATGACCGAGAGCACAGAGAGGCTGCTTAGCAATGGCTAAGCAGGTGGTGTCTGTCGCCCAGGTTGACCCCATTCCTTGAGTCATGGCCGAGAGCACAGAGAGGCTGCTTAGCAATGACTAGGCAGGTGGTGTCTGTCGCCCAGGTTGATCCAATTCCTAATCTTGCTTGCATGTGTGCGGAGGGGGGCTTAGTCCATCCCTCCTTCACGCACCCATTATGCGAACCAGAACACTGTAGTAATATGAAGGCCGTAAACCACTAACACAGTCATCAGATTCATGGCCGAGAGCACAGAGAGGCTGCTTAGCAATGGCTAGGCAGGTGGTGTCTGTCGCCCAGGTTGATCCAATTCCTTAATCTTGCTTGCATGTGTTTGGAGGGTGCTTAGTCCGTCCCTCCTTCCCGCGTCCCACAGCGCATGCGCGTCCCCTACCACTCTCTCTCCTACGCTCACCCCCCTTTCTCTCCTCTAGGAATCCTCTACTCTACGGAGCGTCCCACACTCCGCACAGCGCATGCGCGTCCCCTCCCCTATGCTCTCCTATGCTCACCCCCCTTCCTCTACTCTAGAAATCATCTACTCTACGGAGCGGCGCCCGCGTCCCACATCCCCACAGCGCATGCGCGTCCTCTCCCCCTTCTCTCCTCTGGGAATCCTGTACTCTACAGAGCGACTCCGGCGTCCCACATCTCCACAGCGCATGCGCGTCCTCTCCCCCCTCTCTCCTCTAGGAATCCTCTACTCTACGGAGCGGCTCCCGCGTCCCACAGCGCATGCACGTGCCCTACTCTCCTCTCCTACGGTCCCCCCCCGTCCTTTCCTCTAGGAATCCTCTACGGAGCGGCGCGCACGACAGGTGGTACGACAGCTGCATACTCCGCTGGGGGGCGCCACGATAGTTCCTAGGTATGAAAATGACGGATCGCGCGTGCCTCATTCTCTCTCCTGCGCAGCGCCGCGATGAGCGCCCGGGGCGAGAGCGGCGACGAGAGCGGCGACGTTCCTCCCGCTCAAGCTAATTATCGCCCTGCTGCTTCGCATCCACACATGGTTCCCTTTAGCGGGAGATGGGGAATTTTTTTTCATACTTGGAGCGGCGAGTCATAGGTAAAGTGAAAATTCGAAAACTAAGTAGCCACAGGTCGTGTGTTCTTTTTCTTTTCAAGTTACACAAAAGGGAAAAACGATTTTTCTCTAATTGGTAACCTACTATTTCGCAATACGAGAGTCAAGACGCTTGATGCGAGAAGACCCTTGGTAAGCGAGAAAGCGCTTGAAAACAAAGTGCGGGAGGCCACGCCACCTTGAAATTCCCGCTTCAGTCGTCATCATCAATTTTCATGGCGTGTACTAGGATTTATGAGGTAACTTATGGATTAGTACAAATTCGATTTATTGCCTCTGAGGGTGCCAGAGATATTAAATACGAAGTTTGAATTAACTTCCTTGAACCAGTGTCGCCAAAATACCAAAAATTCACTTTGAAATACGTGTCGTGACGCGCGAGAAATTCGTCGCAAAATTTTAACACAAAACCTTGATGTTGATTTTTGCCCTCTTATGATATGCCGACGATGGTGACATTATAGGGATTAGTGATGTCAGTGTACGTTTTATCCACCTGAACAAGGTCATTTTTTTTCTATTGAGTGTCCCTTTCAAATCCTCTACATTTTCGCTACCTTTGACCCACTTAAACGTCAAGACCTCGATCACACATGAACACAATGTCTACACTGGGGGAAGTGCGCACTGCGGAAGCTAACACAGCAGGTGATATGTGGTGGAGCAATTGCGACACTTTCCGTACGCTCGCGCACGTCGCGATGCTTCCATAACATACCACCTGTCAAAGAGTATACCGCTACGTAGGCACCAATACTACTGGTTCCGCAGCAGAACCGAATCAAAATTCTTGTCGTCAATATGCACCGCGTAATGATTTATTTCCAGGCGTTCACTCTGCCTGAAGTTCCGCAGAAAGTAATTATCCAGACATGCCTGTACAGCTACGCGTCAAGCTACTGAATGCGTGCAATCACGTGGTATCGTCCTCAATACAATTCATCGATCCTTTTCGGAAACGACCTCCCGAAACTTGTTCTTTAAAACGTTATGCTTTAGAAAATAAACTGTACTACCTCGACTGATTGTGGGATTGTGAATGAACGGAACCACCTTGTCCCTTATCTCGTATGGAAGGACGTGCTAAATTTCTGTTGGTGTTTTTGTTAGCTCTTTGAATTTGCGCACGTCAAAACTGGAACGAGAATGTCAATTTCTGGTTTCTTTGCAGCAGCATCACAAAATTCTCCTCTATTTGAAGACGAAAGTTTGCGACCGCGAAGAAGCCAGGACCATGAAACACAGTGAAACTTATAATTATGCGGAAAGGAACAAATTAGGCTGCCTGGTTTTGCACGAGGACATAGCGACTCACTAACGCGCTCAATTCGTATCTACGGAGAATTTGAAAAGCACTCAGACATAGCTCGGCCACCACTTTGTACTGTTGAGACCCCCCTTCATAGCAGGCTGCGAGCGCTTGCGTAAAAGCGGAGCGCAACACCACATCGTCGTGTCACCTTCACATGTGAGAGAGCCACATGATTTATTTAGAAAATTTAACGTGTCACGTCATACCGGTACTAAACTTTCACATTCAGCCAGACGACGCATAAGAATCGCTGTCTGTGAATGCTCTGTGTCACGGGAGTTACAGTAAGCTGCGACTGGCCGCTTTGCGGTTATCACTGTTTCGCCAGCTTGACTACTGCCAGAACCAGAGTCAACAATGACGTGCAGCTCTACCGATAAAAGAACTCTCCCAAGCAATGTATCTACAGGCGAAGATCCTGAGGACCTACCCTTGTCTTCCGTTGTGGTCACACTATAGAACCGTTGTATTGTCGAAACAAATGTGGGACACAAAAAAAAAGGTTTTACAGTTGACTAATATCAATCATAATTGTGAGAGAACAGTATAAAACACTTACAAGGACAAACCCTTTATACAAGTCGGCGATTTCAACGTAGACATAATGGACATTAGGACCCAGCTTTGTCGTCGACTCTCACTGTCCGCTGTAACAGTATATAGAAAACTGTTGCTGTAGTCGAAACTTATGTGAACAAAAAAAAAGGTTTAGAATTGACCAGGGGTGTCAAACACGCGGCCCGCGAGCCTCTGGCTTAGGCCCGCACATAACTGTCTTTACCCCGCATTTTCTTTTATTTTCTTAATAAGTATGTTCGTAAGCTACGCATGCATGACTGGTCTCGAGCATTGTTTTCGTGAGGCATCACGTGTGGTCAACATACTTTGAAACATAACCGTGAAACAACAACTATATTTCAGAGTCGCATCCAGATTTTTGTCATTTTGAATATCGGTATCGACATGCTGTTGTAATCCTGGCACGAAATAGTCTTCAGACATGATCTGTATATGAGTAATGGGAAAGGTTTTCTTTCAAGTGGCAACGTTTGCGACAATTTGTACATTCAATCCCCCCCCCACCTGCCGCTTTTACGTTCTCCTCTGAACCCGCCCGTGCGGGACTAAATTGCGTGAGTGCGGCCCTATGGCTCATGATAGTTTCAGACCACTGCTATAGACGAACATCAATCATAATTGTGACAGAACAATATAAAACACCTACAAGCACAAACCTTTTTTACTAGTCGGTGACTTTAACTCACACGATATAGACGGCGACTAGAACACCATCAAAGAGGCAAACAAATAAATTTACATTTCTATATACACTTTATGTCACTGAATTTACGTTATACGGGGAAACGCTCGGGTAACGTACGGTTGCTCACCAATGCGATACCCACAAGTTGGCCCACTCGTCAAGATTCACTTCGTGGAGATGCGTGGATTTTTTTCCTGCACAAAACGAGACGAAATTTTTCAAGGAATCTTTTTGCTGATTAAGAAACAGACAACCACTTTTTATGGTAGCTGTTTTCTTGACCGCAACCGAAAGCTAATCGGTCAGAGTGCGTAGTAATAGAATCATAACGCGGAAAACGCTGCGAAATACATTTATTCATATTTTTCTATAAACGGCGACTATGACATCGTATAGACTTACAGAATGCATGCAGCAAATAGTGGGAATTGGGCGCGAGAACTGTTCGTATTTGTCCGCAGTGGCTTGCTGCGCATGCGCTGCAACTCAACATGCCCCCCAGTTCCAGTTACCCCGAAGGCAGCGCTGTTTCTCAGCATGCAATATTCTAACCTCAAACGTAGCACAAAATAGAGCGAAAAGGTTAATTGCATACATTATAATTAGGAGCACTAATAATGGTGTGAATGAATGCATCAGAGTGCGTACAACAAAGTGAACGACTTCATGATCTACTTTCAAGTCTCTTCTTCCATGCTGCGCGACTGGGTGTTTTTTTAGACTTTAAAAGCGATTAAAAAATATAAATGTTACTGAAACCGCGAAAAGTGTACTTGATTTTGCCATTATAATTCATCATCTCTTCAGTTCCACCACGGCCTAATCGAACGTGCTGACCAGTTGTCAGTCGGTTTAGGCTACGGGTCAGTTGGTTTTCTCCGAAAGCGTAGTTCAGGCTTTGTAGATATTAAATTTGTGCAGCACGCAAGGCTGCGCGCGAAATGGCGACGCAGATTCTGTCACGGATTTCGGGGGTGAGTGTTAGGGGAGATAGATCGTGAGGACGCTAGGCAGCATATCAAACATGATTTAATAACAAACAAGAAAAAAAAACTAAGAGGAAAAATCAACACTCGATGAACAACCAACAAACAGTGAAAAACCTAGAACCACTACTAACGAAATCTATCCAAGTAAACTCACGCTCAAATAGACACAAATCTAAAAAACCTACAAATAATCAATTCCTTCCGCTACCCCTAACTACAGTCTAATTGCAGTCTGGCCACTTTGACCTTGCCGTCAGGTCGTAGTCCAAATGGAACACGCTTATTTTGTTCCTTCGATCACCGCCAGTCCAACCTCCGTCGTGTAGGGTCCGCGGCCGCTGTTGCCGACGATCCCGTTCCAGTCGTCGCTCCGACGCATCACAGTCACGCTGCAGTAAGCCTTCTCCTGTCGCCATCGGCGACGTGGCACGGTGTCGTCGTCCGTTAGGCCTAGGATGAGACCGGCCTTCCCCTCGAAGTGACAACGTGGCGTTCCGGGGAAGCTCCGGGCCGACGTTCGAAGGGGGGACTGCGGCGGGTGCGTCCGGACCAGCCGAAAGATGCGGCAGCACCTCCGGGCAGCCTCGCCCGAGCGACGCCGAGGTTAACGGCCATGACACGGAGTGCCAGCGTCACGGCCTCCGGAATCGAACGTCCGGTGCGCCCGTCGGCAGAACGTAGCTACCGATGCGACCATCTTCTATCGAACCCACGCAAGCAATGCCAGCTCATCGCACGGTCGTCTTGCATTACGGCTCGTGTCACGCGCATCGATCCATCCTCATGCCTCTTCCGCGTGCTTCTCCTCCTGCTTCATCGTCTTCGTCGTCTCCTTACTCATGACAAATTCATCAGTGAACAGGCCCACGACCGCACCGTGAAACGGGTCTACCAAGCATACCCGGAGCTAGAAGCGTACGCAGCGAAGCTTAATGACGGCTATGGCGGTGCCCTTGCCGTCAGATATCCTAATGCATAGCGCCTGTTTGGAGCGTTTCCTCTAGAGTCTGTACTAACGCTTTGGAAGGCAGGAAAACCTCAAGAAAACACGCAAAATTTTTTTGTCGTCCGGACGACGGCGCATGGGAGCACTCAGAGGGAGAAATTTTCACGAGTGAGGCTAGGTTCTCTCCGCCTGTTATCAGTCGATTGTAATCAGAGGCGGTCATCACTGAAACGTCATTGGAATGTTCTGAAACATTTCATATTGTGAGGTTATCAGCCTTGTTGGCGCAGTCCGAGCTTCCTAAAGATGCGGTGATTTTTTCGACGCTGCCAACAAATGCTCATTTGACATTCAAATACGAAATGATAGTAAGACAAGGCGTTTGTAAAACGAAAGGCGTTTACAAAACACTTGTTTATAAAACGGAAGAGCAGTCGCTGCAAGTTACGTTTCAATAATGGACGCGGGGCCGTAGGAGCTCGTGAGAGGCAAACGACGGGGTGCGGTCTGTGCCACGGCATAGGTGCGCAGAGCAGCCGGGCTTCCGGTACACCTCGGTTACTGGAACCTGAACGGCACGCTGTACGGACGGCTGGAGATGGGTCAGCATAACAGGTATAAGGTATAGAACAGGGGCCTCAAACACGCGGCCCCCCGGGCCCGCGCACACCTTGTTAGCGGCCTGCCGCGAACGTGACTGTCTTCAACAAGTTTGTTCATGCGCCACGTAGATTTGAATGGTCTCAGTCATAATTTTCTTGAGGCACCTCATGCGGTAACCATGCTGTAAAACATAACTGAGGAACAAAGCTCTATATTTGAGAACCACGTCTATATTGCATTCGTTTTGTACATGAGTATCTATATGTTTCTTGAAACCTTGCAGCAAAGCCCCTTCAAAGTGGTCGCATGTACTACATATGGAAAATATTTACTTTCAAATGGCAACATTGGCTGTTATTTTGTTCAATTTCATCGCAAAATAGCAATTCTTTGTCTCTCTATAAGCTATGTGCTAACTTTCCTCAATTAAGCATGAGCCTAATCCTACCGCCCATGAGACCATTCACGACGCCTGTTTATTTCTTAGAGTTCTACGAATTCATGGTTCAACTAACGCCTTCACAAATCATTTCTTCCGAGTGCCATATCAGATTGGAATGTACTTCTTTACGGTAATGTTAGAAAACGAAATTGTGTAATATTTAAAGAGTTATTACTACGGCTACTTCTGTTTCACCATACTCAGCAAGGCTTAATAAGTCTCGTCTATGATTATCTTGGCTTAACTAGGCGCTGCTATTCTAAGGTTGGCGTCACGTGGAGACGCCGGTATAATGTTGGTTTCCTCTCTGCATCGCTAGCCGGACAAACAGTGGCGTAACACCTCTGCTGAAAAAAGAAAAAAAATATGAATAAGGAAATAACACAATACGTTTGGCTGTCCTTTTTAAATCTCGGGTGCAGTCAGCAACCGTTTTCTCTTTCTGAAGTGTAAAACGAGTCTGCCGAAGAATCGGGGAATGATTAGGCGCTTTAACGTTCCAACTCGCCAGCCTTATCTTTGTCGCCGTTAACGACGAACGTCGGCAGACCAAGCTAAGTCGCGAAGCCGTGTGTTCTGGACCATTTTTGTTTTGTTTCTTTCCCTTTCGTCTTGCCGTGACGCAACTGCCGAATTCGCGCGAGATTCAAAAAGATAAAAGCCACGCGGCACGTGGTGGAAGACACGCGAACTAAACGCTGATGTCCAGGACAGCTAGATATCATGCATTCAATATCTCAAGTCAGGATCGGCGTCGTGGTTAGCAGCATCCGCACGCCATTGGCGCTTGCGTACCACATCGCATTTAAGGCGGATTCACACCGGCGACTAGCACCGGTCGCGCGACCATTTGCGACTGGCGACCAAAAAAGCGACTGAAAGCGACCGATGTTCACACCGGCAGAGGCTGCATGCGAGCGACCGGAAGTCGCAAACCCAGAGAGTCACGTCCGGATATCGTTATCAGTGAGCCAAGGGAGCGCAATAAAAAAAGAAAAGAAAAAGCGACGAGCCCGGTTGCAAACAAATGCTGACGTCAGTTCTGGGCTTCATTGATTGGTTCCAACCGTCCTGCGACTGCAGTCGCGCGACTGAAAAGTCGCTCAGCGAGCGACTGAGCAAAAGCAGTCGCTTTGCGACAGAAGCGACTGTTTGCGACTGTTTGCGACCAGTCGCAAAGCGACTAACTTGGTCGCGCGACCGGTGCTAGTCGCCGGTGTGAAGCAGCCTTTAGCGCGGCTTGGAAGTCGGCCGGATACTTGGTACGCAGTTGCTGCTTGCGCTTGGCCACCCCGGCCTGTTCTTGCGCCCGAAATGCAGCATCAGCTGCATCGGCTCGGCGAACGCGAGCTCTCTCACGGATCTGCTGTCCGGCGCTGTTTTTCGAAAGGTGAATGCTGTTCGGGAGTTCGTACGATCTGTGACCTACCCATGTGGAATTTGTAAGTTAAAACTGCCGCGCGCAGGTCTCGGCGACACGGCCGCGATGTGATGGACGACGTCACTGACGGCGCAGCCAATGGCGCTCGTGCTTGGGTACGACGCAGAGAACGACGTCATTAACGGCGCTACCAATGGCGCGCGCTTTGGTGCGATGTAGAGAACGACGTAACGGACGGCGCAGCCAATGGAAACCGTTATCAAAACTTGTAGCGAACGGTTTTTCGTTTGGTCTAGCCATATACAGCTTTCGCTGTAAAAGTAAAATACAGCGTTTACAGAGGTAAGTGGTAATCATTAATCAGTCAGCCAGTCAGACGAACTTCATTAAAGTCCTGGGGGAGGAGCTCCTAGGAGCCCACCGATGGCCTCGCCTGCGACGGGGGCGGGAGCCAGAGGCTTCCGACCGCTTCACAGGCCCCCTGGACAGCCCTGAGTTGGTCGACCGAGGCAGTGCTCGAGATGCATTGGTAAAAGTCTGCCTCGGTGATGTGGTGTCGTCTTCTTTTGTCGCGTAAGTGAGGGGGCACCGCCACATAAGGTGCTGAAATGTAGCCAATCGGCCGCAGTAAGGGCAGTTGGGGGGAAACGTCTGTATACGAGGCCACGTAGGCCGGTGATGGGAACGTCTCATTTGGTAATCATTAATGTGTGCGGGAAAAAAAAGGAGTATTTGAATAGGTTAGTTCGGGCAAAATAGGAGGTTAGAACATTTGCCTGATGTTGGGGAGTAGACGTTGTTATTAGTGGACTTAGATACACTGCCGGGTCGAGTGGGAGTAGGGAAAAATCAAGCCGTAAAGTTTTTTACGGCTTAATATTATTAAGCTGCTTTAGTTCAGTTGGCGAGTCGTATGTTAAAAACTTGTTGTAAACAAACCGGATGGCATGTTTTTGAATTCTCTCAAGTTTGTTTATGTTACATAGCGTGTGGTGTTCCCATGCAATGCAGGCGCACTCGTGCTTCGTCCGAATTAAGTATTAATAAGCGAGAAGTTTAACAGAGGCTGGATTGTGTTTAGCTTTGTATTTAAGAAAGCACTGTAATATAGAGGTGTTTTCTTTCAGGAAATATGTAATGAAACACATTTTTTACATTGAAGGGCATCTCACAATGAGTGCACCAATGGCAAATCTGACTGAGGCTTTCATGCAGATCATCTTCGAGGAGTGATTTCTTTATGTGGTGCATAATCGCTTGCGGAAAGTCCTACTTGGGCATTCCGCTTACCAACATTGACGTTTAGAACGTATCATTTCCAAGCCGTCATCTTTCGCCTATTTTAGATCTTCAGCAGGATGAAGCCCGCCCATTATGATCACTAGTTCACGCATTTTGTCACGCGACATTACATTCAGTTCTATGTCGGCAAATTTCGTAATTGCAACACCTCACCTAACCTTATGTCTTCCTCCGCTGCGTTTCGTGTCCTTGTACCCATTCCGTTAGCTGCAATGGGTCAATGGATGTCAGGGCTACAGACTACGTGACCCACACATCCACTCATTATCCTTAAAGGGGTACGACACACAAATTTGGCCTCGCGTTTTTTTGCTGCAATGTGTTGCTGCGGGCCTGTTAGTCGTAACACGGCACATCGTTTGCTGCAGCACGCGACAGATAATTAAAGTGGCCCTGCAACACCTTTTGAACATGGTCAGAAAACGCTGCCGATAGGTAGTCGAGGCTCCCAAGAACACGCGATCCAAATATTATAGCGCAGCACGCGGCCTGGAATTCACAATAAAGTCGCAAATTCAGCTAAAAATTGATTTCTCTTCTCTCGACAAATGACGCTACAAGCTCAAAAATCACTCGTCACAGCCATTTTATCAGCCATTGGATGATTTGAGCATGGCGCGCTCGATCGTTACTGGGGTCGCCCGAGAGGCCGTGACTTGTCCACGCGTGCTCGTGCGCGAACGCACTGAAAAACCGCGTATTCGAAGAGACAAAAAGAGAGTGCTCAAAGTCACAAGACACACGTGACATATTTTCTTTCCTGTCCTCGTCTCTTTCTTCTTGTGTGTCGTGTTTTTTTTTTTTGCGCTCTCACGATGGTTTCTATGTCAAAGCAGCAACTCGCCCAACAGTCAACTCTTTTGATCCCTCCGTGCTTAGCTTCCAGCAATTTCGTCGGGACGAGAGAATGCAATTGCAGCGTGCGACAAATCTTTGTAACTCCGCTCGTACTCGACGGATTCTAAAAATTTTTACGGCGGTGAATTCGTGAAGCAATAAGCACCTTTAGTGAATACATTTCATGGCTACTTGTAAAATTGTTGCAGGGCCCCTTTAATTTCAGGCTCCTCATTACCAACCAGCTTCAGTTATGGTTTGAAAGAGCTCCAAAAACGACAAGCCGCCGGGTGAAATTATCACCACCTAGCGTGTGCAGGTCTCGACCTAGTCAGGACACAGAACTGTGACGCACTTCCGCGCGGTCCGCATGAAGAAGTCCTTTAGAACAGGAAACGGGACAGTGGTGTCGCCGAAAAAAAAAAACTTTCAACGCGTGCGGCGCGGTCCCGGACTCGCGAGCAGCCGCCGAGAAGTACAGACTGCTGGAACAAACGCGGCAAAAGAAAAAAAATCACCGCATATCCACGGGGTGAATGATGATGAGTGGGCGAAGCTCCGGAGGGTTCATCGGTAAACCGTGAATCTACCGTTGAAAACTTGTCCAGTACCTCATCAAAGACGTGACAAACACTGTATATACACAATGAAATGATTTTATTGTTCGTAAATGGTAGCTAGACGTGGCTTCCGTTCTCCCTTCATTATAACGGCTTTATGGTCGGTGAAGTGGAGGGATAGGGGTTTTTGGTTGGGTCGTAGTGGGAAGTTTGCAAAGACTAGATCGATGCAGGTTCCTCGGATGGTTGTGGTTGCATGTGGTCGAACGATACGCATGTGAAACCATATCGCAATGCCATATGCTGTATGAGCCAACTATTTTCTGTCATGTCAACGTTAAAGTCACCCACCAGTACGAACGGCTCGTTCTTCCAATCAGATTCGAGCACAAGTGCGCCATCTAACGATCTCACCTCACACTCGAGCACGCGTCTCCAACGCAGCGAGCGCCATCTAGTTCGCAATTATAGTATTAGAGTACCCCCCAGCGCCATCTAGTGAGCACTCCGAAAACTAGAGGATGTGGCTACGACAACGCGGGACTAGCCTATGCCCTAAGGAGCTTCGCCCCTAAAATGGTAGATATGACTTCATCATAACTTGTTTCATTTACTGCAGCGTGGTGACGTGTAGGAAGTGAGGGAGTCCCCATGGGGCCCCTTTTGATGGTGTCAATACCTTCGAAATTCAAACTTCAAAATTGTTGTAAAATACCTTCCAAGCTGTAGTCGCTGTTGATATCTGTAAATACCTTCCCTACCCCTACCTACATGCACCCTACGACCTCTAGACGTCCAGCCGCTGCCCCCTCCAAGTTCTACTCGTCGTCATCTCATGAGCTTCTCACCACTGACGCCACTTCGCCCCCCTCGCCGCTACTCCCGCTCGCCGTCACCGCAACGCCGCCAATCCCCCCTCTCCGCAGCCTCGACGCTTTACCTCGCCGACCTTCTCTGGACGCTCGCAACAGGAAAACTAGATATTGCAGCTTATGGAGGTGAAGCTGCAATACCTGCGACGCCTGAAAATCCTCTACTGACGCTTCCCACACACCATAGCCTGCTTGAAGTACAAGTCGACCATGTTCCTGTGACCGCCCTCATTGACACAGGCGCGCACCTGTCTATTATGAGCGCTCCTCTACGCCGACGCTTGCAGAAGATTACGATGCCGCCTACGACGAAGGCAATACGTGTTGCCGATGGCGGTACTGCAGAAGTAATCGGGATGTGCACTGCTCGTGTCAGCATTGCCGGTCGTCACACCGTGGTCCTTTTTGCCGTTCTATCTCGTTGCCCTCATGACCTCTTACTTGGCCTTGATTTTCTTTCGGCACATTCGGCCTTAATTGACTGTTCTTCTGGTACACTAAGCCTCGACCTTCCCGTCCTCGCCGATTGCTGTGAAAAGCCCACCAGCCGCTTGAGCCCAACCTCTTTTGTTCGCCTGCCACCTCGAGCCGTCACGTACGTGTGTTTGTCATCGGATCCTCCCGTTCCTGACGGGGACTACATCGTTACACCTATTACTGACGTTCCACTGACGCGCAATGTTACTGTGCCACATACGATCGCTCCTGTTGCCCTACCAGATGTCTCTTGCTCAACTAACTGCCATAACCGATGATGACGTCAGCGTTGTCGCCGTAGCTAATCCTGACCGAGGTGCAGTCTCACAGCCACCAAGTTCTGACGACTCTACTTTTAGAAGTATCATTGGATCAGAGTTTTCGCCTGACGAGGCCGACGCCCTCTGCGAAGTTTTGGCCTCATACAGTGACATTTTCGACATCCATGACCGTCCCTTGGGCCAGACTAAGATTGTTACTCACCGAATCAACACTGGTGACTCTGCTCCCATTCACCGTCGGCCTTACCGCGTGTCAGTGTCCGAGCGAGAAGTGATTCAGAAAGAAGTGGCCAAAATGCTCACGAAAAACATAATCGAACCATCATCAAGCCCTTGGGCTTCCCCCGTCGTATAAGTAAAGAAGAAAGACGGCTCGTGGCGTTTCTGCATTGATTATCGGCACCTCAACAAAATTACCAAGAAATACGTCTACCCTCTACCACGCATTGACGACGCCCTCGACTGTCTCCATGGTGCCACTTTCTTTTCATCTCTCGACCTCCGATCTGGTTACTGGCAAATTGCAGTAGACGACATGGATCGTGAGAAGACCGCTTTCGTTACCCCTGACAGCCTTTACCAATTCAAGGTCATGCCCTTCGGTCTCTGCAACGCTCCAGCAACGTTCGAAAGAATGATGGACACGCTGCTTCAAGGGTTTAAATGGTCGACATGTTTGTGTTACTTGGACGACGTGATCATCTTCTCACCTACCTTCGCAACTCACCTTGACCGCCTTTCGACCATTCTATCTATATTCCGACGGGCTGGCCTGCAGCTCAGTTCCTCGAAGTGCCACTTCGGTATTCGTCAAATTACTGTGTTGGGCAACCTTGTTGACGCTACCGGTGTAAGACCAGACCCGGCAAAAGTGCGCGTTGTAACGAACTTCCCGGTCCCGCGCTCGGTCCAAGATGTTCGCAGTTTCGTGGGCCTGTGCTCCTACTTTCGGCGGTTCGTGAAAAACTTTGCAGCACTCGCACGACCACTCACGGACCTTCTCAAACAAGATGTCCCCTTTTGTTGGGGTCCTCTCCAAGCTGACGCCTTCTCCCAGCTGATCACCGCTCTAACAACGCCACCTATACTTGCACATTTTGACCCTGATGCTCCTACAGAAGTGCGCACAGACGCGAGTGGTCATGGCATTGGTGCAGTTTTGGCCCAAACTCAGCGGGGTACCGATCGTGTAATTGCGTACGCGAGTCGTCTCCTTTGGAAGTCTGAACGCAATTACTCTATAACAGAACGGGAGTGTTTTGCCCTTGTTTGGGCGGTTTCCAAATTCCGCCCTTACTTGTATGGCCGCCCTTTCCGTGTCGTCACAGATCACCACGCGCTGTGTTGGCTTCCTTCACTGAAGGACCCTACTGGACGACTTGGCCGTTGGGCGCTACGTCTTCAGGAGTACTCTACTCAGTTGTTTACAAGTCTGGACGCCTCCATCTGGACGCCGATTGCTTGTCCCGCTACCCTGTCGACCAACCAGACGGATCAGTCATCGAGCTTAGCCCCAGCGTCATGTCCACGTCTCAGTTTCTTCAGATTGGTGACGAACAACGTCGTGATGCTTCCTTGCGATCACTCATTGACCGTCTCGAATCTGCCCCTAACGACGCGTCACTCCGCATGTTCGTCCTCCTGAATGGCACGCTATACCGTCGAAGCGTCCAGCCAGATGGCCCTGAGCTCCTTCTCGTCGTGCCTAAACATCTGCGTTCAACGGTGCTGCATGAG
Source organism: Rhipicephalus appendiculatus (assembly GCA_030522465.1). NCBI lineage: Eukaryota > Metazoa > Arthropoda > Arachnida > Ixodida > Ixodidae > Rhipicephalus > Rhipicephalus appendiculatus. The sequence continues at coordinate 402,663 of JALIZH010000290.1, forward strand.
CTCCACGACGAACCAACTGCTCGCCACCTGGGCGTATCGCGCACGTACGACCGTGTTCGGCGCCGCTTCTTTTGGCGCGGTCTCTCCCGGTCCGTTCGACGTTACGTGTCCTCCTGCGATAAATGCCAGCGTAGGAAGCGACCTACTGCACCCCCTGCTGGACTTCTTCAACCGATCACCATCCCTACCGAACCCTTCTTCCGTGTTGGTGTAGATCTTCTCGGCCCTTTTCCTGAGTCAAACTCTGGCAACAAGTGGGTCGCCGTTGCTATAGACCATGCGACCAGGTATGCCATCACTCGAGCGCTCCCCACCAGCACCGCTACTGACGTTGCCGACTTGCTCCACGATGTTATCCTACACCATGGCGCTCCTCGCCAATTGCTCACAGATCGCGGCCGCGCATTTCTGTCACGAGTAATAGACGATCTCCTACGCTCTTCCTCGACGCAGCACAAGTTGACCACTTCCTACCATCCCCAAACAAATGGCCTCAACGAGCGCCTAAATCGCACACTCACGGACATGCTCGCCATGTATGTCTCCTCTGACCACCATGACTGGGACCTGGCGCTACCTCAAGTGACCTTCGCCTACAATTCTTCGCGCCCTGACACCGCCGGTTATTCACCTTTTTATATGCTCTATGACCGTGACCCGACGTTACCACTGGACACCCTACTTCCGGCTACTACCTCCCCGCCTAGCGAATACGCATGCCACGCTATTGCTCGTGCGGACCACGCACGTCAGATCGCCCGCTCGATGCTCTCGGCTTCACAAGTAACCCAGAAGAACCTCTACGACAGCCGGCATGTCGACGTTCGCTTCTCACCCGGTTCTCTAGTTCTTCTGTGGTGCCCAGCTCGTCGAGTTGGCTTATCAGAGAAGTTGTTATCTCGGTACATGGGTCCCTACCGTATTGTCCGTCAGGTAACGGACGTCACCTATGAGATCGTTCCAGTCTCTGAGACTACCCTGCCTGCAACACCGCCCAGTGACGTAGTGCACGTCAGTAGGCTAAAGCCATACCACCCGCCTTCTGAAGACCATGTTTGAAGTGCACCGAGACGGCGCTTTCACCGCTGGGGGGTTAATGCTACGTAGTTGACATATCAAAGACGACAACGAAGAGGGCTGGTCTGTCCGCTGTGTGCGCTGTCCTCCATCTTGATCGATGCTCTACGCATCAGCGTAAATACAACCCGTAAATAGCCACGCCTCGTGTTATTTTTACGTAACAATATTTTGCACATGATATACGCATGTTCACGGGAATCGATTCCGCAGACTATCTCGGCTGTGAAATTTTGTCAGTACCCTTTTAATGACAAAGAGGCCCCTTTTTAATCTCTGATCCACTGACCGGTCTTCTTATCTACATGTGGAACGCCGATAATTTCCTGTTCCATCGTACGGTGCGTGGCCCTCAATTATTTCGCCAGTGTCTTTGTTTGCCTCCAAGTTTCTGCCCTAAACGTTAGTATTAGCAAAATATGAGTTCCTTTCTTTCTCAGTTTGAAACGCAGTGGTAGGCACAGACAACAACAAACCGTGCGCATGACAAAGTGGACTCTTGAGTAGACCAATGAAGCATCATATCTCTCTATAATTTTGAAGCCTGCTCTATAGCCCTTCGAAATTCAGTAGAACCCAAATGCGCAACTTTCTCGTTGCCTGTCTGGTTACTGAATGATGAATTGAAAATCATTGATATCAGCAAACGATTCTGGCAAAATTACAAACTCTTTAGGTAATAAAACCAGGAAATGATGGTGACGTATTCTCACTCACTGGTGCCACAAACACGAATCAAGTTCAATAGCCCCAACATAATAATGTCTGGACAGCAGCACATCTATTGAAGAATGACATCCGTGCGATTGTGACGCGTAGTCCTTGCTTTCACTTGTATGTTTTTTCTTTATATGGCCAATTTCATTCTGAAATTGTCAACGCTACCCTTTAAATTCACTTTAGGGAGAGATAGAAAAACGCAGACAACAATACGCTAAAGCTATACCACGTCGTAGTGTGTCATGCTGTGTTTAATAACAGTCCGTCTAAAATGGTGTGCTTGCCTTATCCTTTCTTGAACAGGAGTTCTATCGGACGTGCTAGAAGATGCGGAGGAAATGCTGCACGAAATCCGCTATGCCTATGTGAAGGCCATGCAATCTTCAACCTGGCTCAGCAATGACTTCGTAAAAGCTGCTGTAAACAAGACTTTGAGTATGGTGGTCTCCGCGGGAAGTGCCGGGCGGCGCTTAAAACCTGAATTCGTCGAAGCACTGTACAGTCAGTATTCAGAAGTATGCGCATTCGTAATACAGTACACCTATAAGCGTGCGCAGAGGCGGGGAAATGGCTGCGGAGGGGGGGAGGGGGGGGAAGGCAGCCGCTCCTTCTATGAATATAGCGGGGCGGTAAGTATGCCCCGTATCTTCGCTCAGTCTGGCCACTCTGGTCATTGTTTAAACAGCACAGTTACCATCATACAGGTTTTTGATGATAACGGTGACTGAGAGGACCTGATGTTGCATTACAAGAACTGTTCACTTCTCACCTTCAGCTTCATTTCTTTCGAGATAGACAATTGGGGGGAGCAAGGGCTGTATTGATGTTGCAAGAATTGATTTAAAATATTGAGTGTAGTGTTTTATTGAGTATAGTGTGTACATGTGAAACATTGTTTATCGCTTGACAGTACTTGCTTCTTCTGCATCAGAGAGATTTGTAAGACACGCTTCTGTAGAGTGCTGCCTCGATGTGTAGAACAAACAAATCTCTGACTTACTGAAGATCCCTAATGGAGTTCCTCAGGAGAACAGATGAAGTAGGCTGGCCCGAATTGCGACTTCGGGCTGGCTAATTGGACACATGCTGACCGCCACTGTCTCGTGCGCTGCTACATTTGTAATCGCTCGTATCCAGGCTCTCCAGTTCGACTGAAAGGCGCTTTAGGCGACTGTCTAGCCCAAAAAATCAACAGCATTGTCCGTGGTATAACTCCCAGCTTGTGTTGCATAGGTATGGTGATACTGAGCTACGACGTCTTGGGGTAATTCCCTCTTTATGATATCACAGAGCATCGAAGAAAATGGTGACCGTTGCGCACCCAATTACTAGAGTCCTCGGAGAGCACTTGTCACCAGATGATCGAACAGGAAACAGCTCACCTAATATTGCGAAGTATTCGTGCTCCTGGCGCGTCTTATTACCAAAGCATTTCTGTAGCTCATGTACAGCGTTCTTGTATCATGCTTCAGTTGCTGGAAGACCAGTCACCAAGGAAGCAGTGTCTCCTTTCAAAAACAGTCGCAAATAATGGAATTTCTCCGTGATAGTCAGACTGGCATTGTTGTGAACAATCTGAACCAATTCTTCCCAGAACTCCGTTCATTTATGCGCATCCCCAGGAAAGGGCGAGATTGTAAGTTTCGGCAGCTTGGCTACCGTCCTGTCTGATGGTATAGCAATCGTATGGGTAGCCGACGTCTATCCCTCTTCTGCTTGTGTGCTTAAAATGCGGTTCCGCCTGATTAGGAGCATCGCGAGGATTAGCATCGCGTTTTCTTCATAGTCTAGGACTCTGTGATGCTCGGCTTGAAAGTCCTCGTCCGTGAAGAGATTCTCTAATTTGCTATTGACGTTCTTCAGTTCTTTGTTATTCGTTTTGAGCCTTTCGTAGATGAAATGTAGCTGCTCTTGCGTTGGGAATCATGGCAAAGGAGGGAATTTGCCTCGTTGATGATCCCGCTGCTGAAGGATCGTCGTGAATCCGCTTCGCCTTGAGCTTCCCCATTTCATCCAGGCAACTCGTAGCCGTCGGTTGGTCTCTTCTGGGTCGATCGGCACCAAATGCCTGGAATATGGCATCCAGAAGCCGTAGAATCAATCGATTCCGTTGAAGTAGTTAATGAAGACTTACACACTTAGAGACAGTGCAGATCCTGCTACCAGTCTAACGACCCAGTTTTTCCTCGTGCTTGCCGACGCTTCATGTTTTGTTGGTGCACCAGCGCTTGCGATGGAAAAAACAACTCTACCTCATGACGAGTCCATGCCATCTTGCTCAAGATTAGTGTATACCAACATAATTCACATAATCCGCCGGCCGTGTTGGCGAGGCCGAAAGCGCTTTAATCGGCACATCGCTGGTAGCTGAGAAAATGGATGTTTTAATGTTTCATAGATGCCAGCACATTATTTGATGTTCGCCGTTTGCTTGATATGTTATCCGCTAGATGGACATAGTTGTCTGTTGTTGGAGCTGTTTGTACGTGCGCAAGTCTCTTTTTTTAGGGTTGAAGGGTGCACTGTCCCGGCTTTTTCGAAAAATGTCGTCACGCGATAATTTGCCTGTCACGGCCTCAGAAATGCGTCTACAAGCCACCAATCAGTCTCATTTTTCTCGTCAGATCCTGCCACATAAAGTAAAGAAGAATCCCTCAAGACTGGGCTTAGTTTGCAAGGCACACGACGAAAAGTCCGAGATCCGATGGGAATGCGAGAAATGCGAAGTTGATCTTCCTATGCCGGTGTGCCGCAAAGTTTTTCACACACGGAAATCGTACTGAAACAGTTGATGCAATCAAGCATTGCCAACAAAATAAAAGAAGATTTTTTATTTTATGACGTTTTTTTTGCGGATTTTATTGTTATTTATATACACCGACCCATTGCGCCTGCGGGCGCGAAAATTTTCCCGCGGTATACCAGGCCGGAACGGCCGCTGAGAGCGAGGATGACAAGAGGTTAAATAGGCTTATGTAGGCAGGCTGGTCCGAGTTTCAGCAATTGATTCACAGCTCCTCTGTAGAAACGGCTTCAGACAATGATTATGCTATGCAGCTTTAGCGAGACAAGGTTTTGATTCGTGCATGAATTTATTCAACAGCATTTTCACGGACAGAGTTCAAAAATGCAAGGCCATATTGTGCGAGAAATCAACAACTAACCGCTAACTTAGTGCTGTCCGTGGGATACCAGCGGTCACGTTTCACTTGCGCCTTCCATTTTTAAGACAAAAGTGTTTTATTCCGGCGCCCACCAAGACTTCAGTGACGCATTTCGGTCACGGAAATGACGTTGAAAAAATGTACACAATCAGATTTCAAAGAAAAAAACATGGCTGATCCCTCCGTCATAGGAATCGGTATAACACGAAAGTAAGTGTCTAGACGCTCTGTTGGTAAGGGCAATCCCCTATAGAACGCGCCGTCAGCGCAGCACTTCGCAAGCGACACCGTACGCACCGGAGTCGCGTTCCGAAAAGCCCCACTTTATTTTCCAGCACTCTTTACATCACCAAGAGGAAGCGACTAGTCAGTTATCATTTATACGGGCCCTCTACATCCCCCCCCTTCCGGAGCATGAGTGTATTATACATGAGAAGACTCCACAGTGCTAACTAACATGCACATGTCATTAAGAAAGCCAGAACGTCAGTCTGCGTGTTTTCACACGTTTTCTGTAACGTGAATGTCGAGCACCAGAAAATGCAGGAACTTGCGGAGTTTCGTTGTGCTCGGTGTCCGTCGCAGACTGGTCCGTGAGAGCATCTTGGTAAAGGTCCCCGCATACTTGAGTATCCGACACTAGGCCAGTAGGTTCGCTTGTTATTTCATCAAGCACAGGCTGTTGGCTGTGACATTAGCGGAGGTGTCTCAGATGCTGGAGAAGTATCAGGGGAACTGACACTTGGGACCAAATGCCGACAATTCCGGACGAGGACACAGTTTGGCGTTTGAACCACATAAGAGTGTGGTGCTTGAGCAGGACTCAAAACACTAGCCCACACTTTAACGTCTTCCACCCACACTTCTTTCTCTTCTTTCAGGGCAGAGAGATCTTGTCGGTTTTTATGCCTTTCTTCAAGGTCGTCGGTCGACGGCCAGTCGGGCCTGAACTTCTTGCTTAGAACTGGGATTCGCGTCTGATGACAGCGTCCCATCAGGAGTTCAGGTGGACTATAACAGGGAATGTCTTGGGCGTTGCGCCGAGACCAAGGCCGATTATGCCTATGGTGGATGACGCCGAGTCCAACTATCGCCTCGTAACCAAGGAGAGGTGTGTCGATATCATGCACCACGTAGAGCTTCTGTTGTATCGAGCGAGAACGCCAGGTCAAAGTTGCCGGAAACGTACCGATGAGGTTGAGTCTGTTGCGTCCGGGCCCAAGAAGTTGCTCGCCTCCTGGCGGGTGAAGCGAAGCTGGGCACCCCTGGAACGTTAGAGGGACAACAGACACGTCGGCACCCAAGTCCACTTTGAAGCGAAGAGCGTGTCCGTTGACTTCAACGCTGACGAACCGACGAAGTTCGCGGGAGGCGTTTACTGCGAGCAGCTGAATGTGGCTGAGACGCTTCTTCCTGGAACGGCAAACTGCAGCGAAGTGTCCTTTCTTGCGGCATAAGCTGCATGTAGCCTTCTTCGCTGGGCAATCTTGGCGAGAGTGTGCCGAGTAACCACAGTAGTCGCACATAGCACTCGATGAGACGCGATGCTGGTTGGTCTCTGAACGAGAGGAGCTTTGAGACGCGTCTGAGCTGCGGGCACTGGCTTGCTTCTTTGCAAGAGCGTAGCGGATCTGCTCGCGAACTCCGGGCTTGTTTTAGATGCGAAGCATCTTATAGCGGGGGCATGTCCCGCGGCGTTGTCGGCGTGCGCACTCACACTGCGCATGTGCAACTCTCCTCTTTCCCTTTCTCCAACAGCTGCGCGTTACTCTCTCCACTTCTCTCCTACCACCTGCTTGCTCTTCTCCTGCGTTCTCGCTTCTGCTCTCGCGGCGCATGCGCTACTCTCCTCCTCTAGTCTCCTCTCCTTCAAGTGTGGAATTTTCGCATGATATTATGAGTAATTTAGACATTGGTAATCAAATTGATGCCTTATTTATAGATTTTTCAAAGGCTTTCGACACCGTAATTCACAGCAAGCTTCTTGGTAAACTAGATGTAATTTTAAAAAATCCGCAATTGGTCGACTGGATAGCAAACTTTTTAAACTCGCGCTCTCAATTCGTTTCATTCAAGTCCAAATCATCCTCAGCAGTAAAAGTTACATCAGGTGTCCCACAGGGCTCCGTTCTGGGTCCCTTGTTGTTTTTGATTTTTATAAATGACCTTCCCAGAAATATTAAGTCCCAAGTTCGTCTCTACGCCGACGACTGTGTGCTTTATCAGGTAATTACTTCTCCTCACGATCACGTCATACTTCAGGATTCTTTCTCGCATTTTTGTTCATGGTGCTCGGATTGGCAGATGCGCATAAACTTCCAAAAGACCGTAATTCTGTCATTCACGAACAGCCATGCTCCATCGCATCATGCATACTCCTTCAACAACATCGCAGTTCCCCGAGCACAGACGTACAAATACCTTGGCGTTATGTTCACACACAACATGCAATGGTCGCATCACATAGATTACATTACATCTAGAGCATTAAAAAAATTAGGTTACTTAAGACGTACGTCATCTAAATCTCCGAAATCCACCAAACTTCTTATGTACAAAACACTGATTCGTCCTATTTTAGAATACGCTTCGTGCGTCTGGAATCCATACAAAGTGTGCGATGTGGAAAAAATCGAATCTGTCCAAAGGAAAACTGTTCGTTTCATTTTTCATCGATATGACCATGATTTCTCGCCCTCATCTGCAATGAAATCTTTGAAGTTATCACCATTGTGCACTAGGCGTGATATCGACTCTTTGAAACTGTTGCACCCTTTTGTTCACTCGTCATGCCGGCTATCTAATGACAATTATATCGTGTATGCTAGTGCTTTGCCAACTAGACGTGGTCACAATCTTAACATAAGGCCTTTTTTTTGCACGTACTAACATGTTCAAATACAGTTTTTTTCCAAGGACTATTGCTTACTGGAACGATCTACCTGGTTCTGTTCGTGAAATGAACATATCAGATTTCTTGGAGTCATTTGAATGACATTACTATCTTTTGTGTCATTCTGTACCCGGTTGTGCTTAGGAGGTGACGATGTTGTTGTGATGTTACTGTTATTCTTTTCTATTGTATTTATGTACCCCACTCCTGCAATAGCCCTGCATTGGGCTGCAGTATTTGGAAATAAATAAATAAATAAATAAAGCGGGTAGAGCGCGAACACTCTCCACACACCTCCTCTCCTACGCTCCCTCCTCTTTCTCCTCTAGGCATCCCTGCCGGCGGCGACCACACCCCCAGTGCGCATGCGCGTCTCTTCCCGTTAACCTCCTCTCCTACCCTCCCCCCTCTCTCCACTTGACATCCCTCCCGCAGCGTTTACACCCCCCATTGCGCATGCGCGTCCCCTCCCCCCTCTCTCCTCTCCTACGCCCCCCCCCCCCTCTCCCTCGCCTCGCAACGCCGACGCAGGCAGCGTCTGCTAACGAGTTTCTTGATTGAAAAAACCGGCAGATCCCACGCACTGTGGGAATCTATGTGATGCGAAGCAGCCAGCAAGGAGCAAATCATGCTGTACATAATATGCATGTCATTATTTACATGTTAGGACCTGTCATTTGTGTTCGTCATACAGTCACGTCACGCAATACAAATTTTGGTGTATATCAAGCTAGCGAACTGGACGCAAGCGCACCATGAGCGTGGCATGTAAATGGCATTGTAGATGACATGCATGCCATGATTTTCATGTTACAACCTGCCACTTATGTTCGCTTAATTTTTTACCTCGAATCACAACGAGACGCGAGACCAATCTGCCTTCGTTTCGCATGCGTTCGTATTCTCGCGCTCTGCGCATCGTGCAGACTCCATCCACGTTCCAGTGTTTACATTGACGGACACCCTGTCAATTCCAAAAGTGTGTTCCTCGAACGCCTGCGCCCACTGAGACGGGGTCGGCCAGAATGGAACGTGATGCGCGCGTCTCCCTCCTTGCATGATTAGAGACGCTGGTCACAGCGACGCTACGCAAGCAAAGCGCGAGCGCTGTAAAGTCCAACGCGACCAGCGTCCGTTTGCGCGCCCCGGCGCCCAACTGGCACTTTGCCAGGGCACGGCTGGAGGGACGGACGGACGGGCGGACGTCGGACGTGAACATGAGACATTAAAGGCTTTCCCCTTAAAATTTGTATGTCAAGCTGGCGAAACGGCCACAAGGGTGTCATGAGCGTGGCATGCAAGTCATGTTGCACATGACATGTCATGATTTGCATATTGCCACTTGTCATTTATCCTCGTCATACAATCACGTCACTGAACAGCAAATTTGGTGTATATCAAGCTAGCGAAACGGCCACGGGAGTACCATGAGTGTGGCATGCAAGTCATGTTGCACATGACATATCATGGTTTCCATATTACCACTTGTCATTTATGCTTGTCATACAGTCACGTCCCTCAATACGAAGTTTGTTGTATATCATGCTAGCGAAACGGCCACGAGTGTGTCATGAACGTGGCATGCAAGTCATGTTGCACATGACATGTCATGACTTCCGTATTACCACTTGGCATTTATGTTCGTCATACAGTAACGTCACGCCATACCAAATTTGGTGTATATCAAGCTAGCGAAACGGCCGTCAGCGCGCCATGAGCGTGCCATGTAAATCATGTTGTATATGACATGCAGGTCATGATTTTCATATTACCACCTGTCATTTATGCTCGTCGTACAGTCACGTCCCTTAATACCAAACATGGTGTATTTCAAGCTAGCGAAACGGCCACGAGAGTGTCATGAGCGTGGCATGCAAGTCATGTTGCACATGACATGTCATGATTTTCATATTACCACTTGGCATTTATGTTCGTCATACAGTCACGTCACCAAATACCAAATTTGGTGTATATCAAGCAAGCGAAACGGCCGTCAGCGCGCCATGAGCGTGGCATGTAAATCATGTTGTACATGACATGCACGTCATTATCTGCATATTACCACCTGTCATTTATGTTCGTCATACAGTCACGTCACTCAATCCCAAATTTGGTGTATATCAAGCTAACGAAACGGCCGCGAGCCGGCCATGAGTGTAGCATGTAAATCATAGTTTTCATGACAAGTTAGTCATGATTTTCATGATATGACCAGCCATTTATGTTCGTCATACAGTCATGTTATGGCATACCAAATTTGGTATAAATCCCATTAACGATACGGCCAGGAGAGCACAAAGTCGTAGGCGGCTAGATAGATAGATAGATACGCTCAAAGTCGCCGAAGTTCGCTAAGAAATGCTTCGCATTTAAAACTAGCAGTTCCATGTACGAATACAACCGATGAGCGAACATCCTTAGAAGCGCGGCGTTCGGCGCGCGCGGCGTTGCCCTATTAGCCCCGAGAACGAACACTGGCGTCGCTGCTGTCGCGGCGATGTAACGTCACGGCAAGGACTCGCCTGTGCCGCCGCCGCTTTTCGCCCTTTTCTGCGCTCGTTGTGTGCCCCCCTCTTTGGCGATACGGCGGTGATTACTCCACTATTTCGCGATGCAAATATTTCAATGCACCGGATGGAAGGTTCCATAGGTAGTGTAAGTTATTTAAACGGTAGAAAGTTTTGATGGCTTAGGATAGGCAAACTCCCGCGCGAAAGGGAGACTCAATGTGCAAATCGTGATGCAGGACAGCAAGACATTTGTTGTTTTCACTGCGTACTCCGAAATATCGGTGCTATAAAAATATACCAGTGGTTCTAACTTGAATATAACTAGGCATACACTTCGGGGTTAAAACATGTGTGCCGAAGCTTGCCTAGGCGCTGCATGCCCATGGCCATGCCCTATACTTTCCCTATAACCCACCTGAATCCTTCCGCGGTTCTGGCTGGGCGGCGACTGGTGCAGCTTGAGCAGCAGGTCGTTGTCGCGGTCCAAGGGTATGGTGGCGAACCCCGTGACGAAGGTCGCCTCGCGCCAGTCGCACCAGCGCAGCAGGCGCACCACCAGGCGCGTGAAGAATCCCACTGCGGTACGATCAGTCAACGAATGGAACATTTATGGTTGTGTCTGCAGGAGCAGAAATGATATTCGGACGTTTTCAATTCAACAACTGCGTTGCGGTTTACCTTGAATGTTACATCTGCCTCAGCAAAAAATCTAGGTGATTTGACAGAATGGCGTTTTCACAAACAGGAGACTTCACATGAACCCGTCTGTCATAAACAACCATTTACCGTATTCGGAAAACTAAACAAAATATTACGGCCGGACACACAACGATTTCATTAATGCTGAGATGTCCGTTTACTAGAATCCTTTGCACAAATTTCTTCTCAATAGTCACCAGGAATTATGCAGTCGTAAACCCTAATTTGCGCGAAATGCTGGTCCGATCTACTACCGCGTCACAAAGGGCAATGTTAACTTCAGGTGCGAGCACCGCAGATATCAACGTTTGCAAAACAAACGCCACGGTCGTAATGAATTTTTTGGATGGCGCACTCAGCTAGCGACGTGGCCCGCGTAATAAATAAACATCCTTGTCCTCACTAAACTGACGACTGGTATCACACGTCATGTCTACCTACAGGTTCATGCTCAAGGGCAAGCAACTGAAAGGATAACCAATTTACGAGGTGGCTATTTTAAGTGGTAATTACGAGCGTACAGCAGCTATAATGCTGCACGATGGCACAATCTGACAGCAATAAGAGTTTCCGCACTTAACTTCAACGACACCTAAGCTCAATAATCTCGGTGAAACGAAGCATCGAAATTATAGCCAGAAAAACATGAAACTTAAGAAGATGGGGACTGAGCAATCACGCGAGAAAAACTGAAACATTAGCTGCGGCGGTATTTTAGGGTGAGCGATTTCGAGATATTTTGCGAGACTCGATAGTGCACGCGTGCACGGTGCTTGGCACACAGGCAAAAACGCTGTCTGTAGATACGCGAATGTGTCCGATACAAATGACCCCAGTGCAGGCAAAACCCTCATATATATTAAAATCACCCGCGAACAACTTAACCTAATCATGCAAATATGGTGTCTTGCAGATTGAAACCAGGACATGATTTTGAGGCAATAATTTTGCTGTATCTAAGCAGAAACGTGTTCTTGCTTTCCATCCCCGTCGGCTGCCGAGGCCGCGAATAAAACCCATCCTTAGCAGCGCGACACAAACCTGATTTCAATTTTCATACGACCGAGCGTGGGAAATGTTGACAGAAGGAAAAGTAAACTTCTTTTTATTGTTTTACCGGGAACATGATCGATGCTGTTTTGGTCGTCTATCTGTAGCTTGAGACAAGCAAAAAGCGAGTGCAAACAACGCAACAGCGTAGTATGCAAGCGCATTTTATGTAGGCGCACAACGGCGGGCGTTGAAGAGTCCTTGCCGTGACGTCACCCAGGCCTCCCACCAGGCGGCGCCACTCCAACTTCTCGGGGCTAATAGAACGCGCCGTCAGCGCAGCACTTCGCAAGCGACACCGCACGCACCGGAGTCGCGTTCCAAAAAGCCCCACTTTATTCTCCACCACTCCTTACATCACCATGAGGGCGCGACTAGTCAGTTACCACTTATACGTGCCCTCTACAAAACGCGTCTTCGCAGACGTAGTGCTTATTGCGTAGCGATATATGAGAGCTTGTACAATGTCTATTGGTGTTTGACAGCTATAGCACCGTTTGACGTGGACACACCCACGTTGACGCCTAGTGGCAAATCTTCATCGCGACGACTAACGCCCATGGTCATGAATTAACCGTTGTTGTAGCTGAAGTTGTCAACATGATATACCTGGACACAGCGTATCGTGAATCCAGCGCAACGACACCAACAAGCACGTAATGAACACTGGCACTCGAGTAATAAGGTAACCTACTCCTGCGCTCATGCATACAATACCACGCTGCGCTTCAGCAACGCGGAAGGCCGAGGTTCGTAGCTTGAGCCGCGAGCACGCGCAAGCGTTCTACGTCCTGCTGGTCTCTGTCTCGCTCCACCAAGGCACGACATTCGCCCGTCGACATCACTGCCTTGCGGCCGCGCTCCCTGCAGCAGTTTCATTAGTAGGTGCTATCGCACCCGAAGTAGCCGTCGGCGAAACAACGTTGGTGCATGTGGAAGATGCACTACTCCGACAAAGAGCCATCCACACGCTAACACGAAGCTAAAGGCAAATAACATAGCTACATCGGCGACTCTCCGATGCTAGCGCGGCCAATGTTTTTCACTGCTATCGAGACTCAGTTAAAGCATGGCCTCCGAGATTGTGCGCCGGCGTGCAATCTCTGACGCCTGCTTTAACTACGTCGTCGCCTAATCGTTCGCTATCGGCGCTAGTAAGTGTCATGCCGCATTACTTCTCTTCCCCACTCACAGGCGGCGACACCGACCAGCCACGCCTAAGCCACGCCAACAGAGAGCACCATGCGAGAGAGAATGTGTGAGAGATATAAGGCGCGTTGGCAGGTTGCTCTCCAGCTGCGTCGGTGGCTTAGTCGGTAAGAAATCCGGGCGCCCTTCGTCGTGGGCCAAGGAGTCAGATGTTCGATTCCCGGCGGGGGAACATTTTCATAATGATTTTTCTTTCTCATTTTGGTAGCGTTAATAATATCAACGTCATATCCGTGACGGATATACTTGGTGGACCCCGGCATAAAATACTTTTGTGGTAAAAAGTTCTGTCAACGGGCATCGAACGTATGACCTCTCGGTCCGCAACAGCAGAAGCCCAGCATGCTATCCATTGCGCCACGGCCACAGACTCTTGCCATCATCGCCTGGTCATTTCGGAGCGCTCTAGAGCGCTCTCGCGAGCGGCATTGTGTTCGGCTGGTTGAAAAGGAGGGCGCGCCTCGCGTTCGGCTGGTTCTTTTCGATCGCTCTCCTCTCTCATCGAGCGCTCTGAGCTGCTCCAGAGACCTCTCGACGGAGCAGTGCGAGCGCTTCTAGTCACGTGCTCAAAACGCCGCGGTAACCTAGGTGACGCAGGCGGCCGAGCATTTTATCGTCTGAGCTTCGACTAGGAACTGAAATTTCGCTGTAGTCGCGTGGTTCCGCCTGCGCCGGCTTTTCTCCGGGAGTGGGTGTCACGTTCGGCTCGCGCAGTAATGCTCCGTCTTCGAGTTCGGGCAGCGCCATATCCGTCCACCTTTGAGTCGGAGGACGGAGGCGACCAGTCGAAGATACCATCTGACTGCTTTACGAACGCGCCTTTTATATCTACCACTTTCATCACAATGCTCCTCGTCAGCGGAGTGGTGTCGCCCTCTTGGAGCAGTAAAGTAGAGTAATTCATCATTGCTATGTATTCCGCGGTTAGCACCTGCTACGCGTCCGTCTCAGTTGGCGTATTTTCAACAGAAGTCCAATTTTGTCAACGCCTTAACGCAACGCGAGGTGGCGACCTTAGCCCAAGCGTCGGGCTCGCTCATAGCGTCCATGCAAAGTCCTAGTTCACTATAATCCAAACCAAAAATGCCCCCCACCTCCCCGAAGGGAATCGTGAGGAAATGCGAATGCATTTCGCGCGCGCTTCACTCCATTTATATATACGTGCGAGCGAGCGGACGGGAGTGTGGGGCGCAGGGAGCAGAGAGAGCGAACAGGCGAGAGAAGGAGCGGCGAAGCACTGCACCTACCCTCTGCTACACTCTCCACACACGCGGGAGCTCCGCCGAGCTTCCGCGATGCGAGCGCCCTCACACACCAGAGCGCGCTTCTCCTCTCCACTCACTCTCCGCTACTCCGCCCGCACCACCTGCTCCGGTTGCTAGGGGCGAGGATAAGCGCGCGCGCCCGCAGCTGTTGCTATGGGAGAGGGACTGAGAGCGGAGAGATAAAAAATTACACCATCTTCCGCTAAAGGGAACCATGTATAGATGTGAAGCAGCGGGCGCTAACGCTTACACCGGCGGCGGCGTTGACGCTGGCGCTCATCGCAGCGTTGCGCAGGAGAGAAAACTGGGGATGCGTAAAGCACGCAGCGATGGAGCGGTGTTTCCTACTGGAACATGCCAATCGCTGCTAATGTGCAATGAGAGACAGAAGACTCCGACTGGACACAGAGACTCGCAGTCCGCTTTTAGTTAACGCGCACGCTGCGAATTTTTATTGTTCAACAACGCACAGGAGAAATCTCCCACCGGCACCACCTTGGAGGTCAAGATCCATTGCCATATATACGGGGTGGCCAGTGAACGGTTGTGCAGCGCGAGCAGTCGGTTTTTTCAACCAAGAAACTCGCTAGCAGACGCTGCCTGTGTCGGCGTCGCGAGGCGAGAGAGGGGGGAGCGTAGGAGAGGAGAGAGAGGGGGGGACGCGCATGCGCAATGGGAGTGTGGACGCCGCGGGCAGGGATGCCTAGAGGAGAGAGGGGGGGAGCATAGCAGGGGAGAGGAGGGGAGGCGCATGCGCAGTGAGGGTGTGGTTGCCGCAGGGAGGGATGCCTAGAGGATGGAGAGAGAGGAGGTTTTTTATTTTTCTAAAGGGCTTGCGCATGCGCAGTAAGGGTGGTCACGCCGCACACCACCACCACCGGATTAAGCTTCGCCATAACATGCTTCACATCTAACACCTGCCGGCGCTTACCTCCTCAACCTATCCTCCTCCTCCTCCGCGGACAACGCTGGACAACGCTGGACAACGCCGGATGCCTGACATAGCCCGAATATGAAATGCATTCGCACTTAAAATACGATGCGCGCCTCCCTTCAGTGGCTATAATACAGCGTTCCTCGCTTACGCTAGCCCCGAGAGAAGTCGCGGCCGAGCTACTAGGGCGACACGACGCACTCAGCGTTTCCCTCTAGTCCGACCGTGGCGTACGTTCAATCACAATTTACCATGCCGCGGGATGGCGACCTTAGCCCAAGCTTTGCGCCCCCATAACGACGCTCACCTGGCTTCAGGCCTCTTTCTCTGATTACACTCTCGGCCGTTAACATCTGCAGCTACCAGAATGGTTTGTTTAATCGTTGATCACGTACGTTTGTCGCGGAGTGGAGATGTACCACAAAGCGTCAACATGGATGCATCCACGTTATACGATGTGCCAACTCTCCTTTTTCAATGTACAGTAAACATTCAATTACCTCTGTACGGGCACGTTTTACTTTCGTGTTATACCGATTCCTATGACGGAGGGATAAACCACGATTTAGATGCGAAGAATCTTAAGCTCGGGGCTGTGTCCGTCCCTCCCGCGTCCCCCCGTCCGGCGTCCCGCGTCCGGTCACCTTCATGAAGTAGGGAAGCAGCCACTATGCGAACCAGAACACTGTAGTACAATAAGGCCGTCAACCACCATCACAGTCATACGAGTCATGGCAGAGAGCACAGAGTGGCTGCTTAGCAATGGCTAGGCAGGTGGTGGGTGCAAGCAAAGAATAACGCGCTCTACCGGTGGTGTCGGTCGCCCACGTTGACTCCATTCCTTGATCTTGCTTGCATATGCTTGCGCGGGGGCTTTGTCCGTCCCTCCTTCCCGAGTCCCACAGCTCCTCTCCTACGCTCCCGCCCTTTCTCTCCTCTGGGAATCCTCTACTATACGGAGCGGCGCCCGCGTCCCGTTGACGCCATTCCCTGATCTTGCTTGCATGTGCTTGCGGGCGCTTTGTGCATCCCTCCTTCCCGCGTCCCACACCCCCTCTCTCTCCTCTCCTATGCTCCCCACCTTTCTCTCCTCTAGGAATCCTCTACTCTACGGAGCGGCGCCCGCGTCCCGTTGACTCCATTCCTTGATCTTGCTTGCATGCGCTTGCGGGGGCTTTGTCGGTCCCTCCTTCCCGCGTCCCACACCCCAACAGCGCATGCGCGTCCCCTCCTCCTGTCCTACGCTCCCCCCTTTCTCTCCTGTAGGAATGCTCTACTCTAAGGAGAGGCGCGAACGACAGGTGGTGCAACAGCTGCATACTCCGCTGGTGGCGCCATGGTAGTTCCGCGGTATGAAAATGACGGAGCGCGCGCGCCTCATTCTCTCTCCTGGCAGCGCCGCGATGAGCGACCCGGCCGCTGGCGCGAATCGGGAGCGGTGACGTTTCTCCCGCTCAAGCCAGCCATCACCCCGCTGCTTCGCATCCATACATGGTTCCCGTTAGCGGGAATGGGGAAGTTTTGTCTTACTTCCTCATCCGCCCCTATGACGGAGTCATCGTCTTCAGCGCGTAGCCCGCGTGAATAACGCCTAGAGCAAAGTCCTGTCCCACACTATATCTACTGTAATGAAGATGATCAGCGCCGTTCTGAAGGCAGAGGGTACCTCTCTCGGGCAGAAAGACGACGACGTTCGGTGTTGGTGCATCACGACACTTGCGCCTGCTCGGCTGTTCCTCCCTGACCTGCCTTGACGGTCCATACGGTTTATTAAAGAAGTTGTACGCCGAACTCCACTGGGGGGCGCCACGGTAGTTCCGCGGTATGAAAATGACGGAGCGCGCGCGCCTCATTCTCTCTCCTGTGCAGCGCCGCGATGAGCGCCCGGACCGCTGCCGTGAAATGAGAGCGGCGACGTTCCTCCCGCTCAAGGTAATTATCTGCCCGCTCCTTCGCATCCACACATGGTTCCCTTTAGCGGGAGATGGGGAATTTTTTTTTCGGCCGTCCGGAACTTCGGAAGTTGCGTGCCGAACAGCGCCTGCGAGGCCGAGCTCAGCAAGCCGGTGAAAACTACACCAGCTATATCGAAGATGTAGTCGCCCTTTGCGAGCGCATCAACCCATCAATGACGGAGGCGGAGACGATCAAGCAAATTTTGAAAGGTGTGTCTGACGATGCCTTTCAGATGCTCATCGCTAAGAACCCGCCAACGGCAGCGGACGTCATACAGCTGTGCCAAAGCTATGACGAACTCTGGAAGCAACGGGACGCTACTCGTCCTGCCAGTGCGTCAGGTGCAACCATTGCCGCATTAACGCCTCCTGGCCTTGCGCAGGACCATGTTGCTTTGCTACGAGAGATTAAGCAGTTTGTGCGTGAAGAGGTCGCGCGTCAGCTCTACATTTTGCCTTGTGTCTCTAATCCGGCCCCATCTTCGCTGCCAACGTCAATACAACGTCTTGTTCAGGAGCAAGTCGCCGAGGTGCTCCCCGCAGCCATTGCGCCACCTGTGACTGCTCCGCTCACGTATGCTGAAGCACTGGTCACACCTCGACGATTGCCCGCTGCCAACTCCTACGTCTCCGCGCGCCCGTTTGTCTCGTCGCCTCAGCCTGTACACCAAGCTACTCGTCCGCGCTCCCGACCGGCACCACATTTTCAGAACCCATGGCGCACTCCAGACAACCGCCCCATATGCTACGCGTGCGGTTTCCCGGGCCACGTAGCACGGTTTTGCCGGCGACGTGAGTTTATGCAGGATGATGACATGAGGCCGTATGCTTATGACTTCGCGCCACGACCTCAGCCTGCTTCGTCTGGACCATACGTCGCTACTGAATCTTCTTCGACTCGACGGAACTTCAACGGACGCCGGTCGCCGTCACCGCGACCCCGTTCTCCTTCTCCCATGATGCGACGTCCCCGGCTTGACCCAGAGGAAAACTAGGAGCCGCAGTTCCGGAGGCAAGAACTGCGCAGCTTTCGAACTTTTCAAGGCCTCGTTTTTCACCGTGTAATGTTATCGCTGTTGCCGTTGAGGGTGTATCCGTTTCAGCACTTGTCGACACAGGAGCCGCAGTTTCTGTCATGTCTGAGAAGCTTTGCTGAAAACTCCGAAAAGGTAACGACGCCTCTTCGCAACTTTGTCTTAAGCACTGCCAATGCACAACAAATTCGGCCTTTCGCTGCGTGTACAGCACGGGTTCTAATTGAGGATGTCCTTTATACAGTCGAATTTGTCGTGCTTCCGCAATGTTCCCACGATATCATACTAGGATGGGATTTCCTATGCGCTCACCATGCTGTCATTGACTGTGCTCGCTCCGAAGTCGAGTTCTCGCCGCTGTCTGACTCTGCTTTAGTCGACTCGCCGTCCCTACCTGCGAAAGTGTTCGTCACCGCTGACACCACGATACCCCCTTTCTCTTCTGCTTTAGTCCCGCTGTCCTGCGACGCCTCTATTGACTCACCTGTTCTTTTTACACCAGCTCAAAACGCCCTCCGCCGCAAGTGCTGCTTGATACCCTTCGCCGTCCTCACGATTCAAGACACTTCTAGTGCAATTTACTTTTCCAATCCGTTTCCCTGCCCGTCTGTCGTACTGAAGGGAGAGTGCCTTGGCAGCGTTGATGACCTCGATTCCTTTTCCGCAAGTGTCGTCGCCGATCAGCCGACTTCTCTCCAGATTGGCGCCGTCGACTGTCCTGCTATGGCTGCGCTACCATCATTCACCGATGCACTTTCTAGATGCCTCGACAGCCACCTGACGTCCCAGCAGCGCTCTGACATCACCGCATTGCTTGAACGCTTTCGTGCCAGCTTCGATTACCAACAACCATCCTTGGGGCGTACTTCAACTGTAACTCATCACATTGACACTGCCAATCCATGCCCCTTTACGTCAGCGCCCATATCGCGTGTCGGCAACTGAGCGTCACATCATCGCCGAACAAGTTGACGACATGCTTAAGCGCGGCGTTATTGAGCCCTCCAACAGCCCGTGGGCATCGCCGGAAGTTCTGGTCAAGAAGAAAGACGGCTCGATACGGTTTTGCGTTGACTATCGACGGCTGAACAACGTCACACGCAAAGATGTCTACCCGTTACCTCGCATAGACGACGCCCTCGACTGCCTACAGGGAGCCGAGTTCTCTTCATTAGATCTGTGCTCCGGTTTTACTGGCAGGTGCCAATGGCTGAGGCTGACCTGCCCCAAAACAGCTTTTGTTACTCCCGATGGCTTGTATGAATTTAATGTCATGCCATTCGGGCTATGCAATGCGCCTGCCACGTTCGAACCCATGATAAACAACATCCTCCGCGGCCTGAAACGGCAGGCATGTCTGTGCTACCTGGATGACATTGTAATATTTTCGCGTGACTTTCCAACGCATCTTCAACGCTTGGAAGCAGTGCTCACTTGCCTCAAATCTGCGGATCTACAGCTCAATTTGAAGAAGTGTTGCTTTGGAGCTCGAACGCTCCTTATTTTGGGCCACGTCGTGTCCCGAGAGGGTGTTCTTCCTGATCCGACAAAACTTCGTGCGGTTGCCGAGTTCCCTA
The DNA here is from genome assembly GCA_030522465.1 of Rhipicephalus appendiculatus. Taxonomy (NCBI): domain Eukaryota; kingdom Metazoa; phylum Arthropoda; class Arachnida; order Ixodida; family Ixodidae; genus Rhipicephalus; species Rhipicephalus appendiculatus. The sequence goes on from JALIZH010000290.1 coordinate 422,750, forward strand.
AACCGAAGGCATTGAAAGAAGTTCGGAGTTTTCTCGGCCTTTGTTCGTATTTTCGCCGTTTCATCCGCAACTTCGCATCCATCATAGCACCTTTGACAGAACTCCTTCGCGGCAGCCGCGACCTCACGGGATGGTCATCAGCATGCGACGACGCATTCACCACACTTCGCCGCCTCCCTAACCACACCCCCCAATACTGCGACATTTTGACCCACTCGCACCGACTGAACTGCACACGGACGCTAGCGGTGTCGGTCTCGGCGCTGTGCTTGCACAGCGTAAACCTGGGTTCCACGAGTACGTCGTCTCTTACGCCAGCCGTGCGCTCACCAAAGCCGAAACCAACTACTTCGTGACCGAAAAGGAATGCCTAGCCATCATATGGGACATAGCCAAGTTTCGACCCTATCTTTACGGACGCCCATTTAGCGTGGTCACAGATCACCACGCATTATGCTGGCTTTCCTCCTTAAAAGATCCATCCGGCCGACTTGCCCGTTGGGCACTACGTCTCCAGGAGTACGACATTCGCGTCGTTTACCGATCTAGGACGTAAACATTCTGATTCTGACGCTCTGTCCCGTTCACCTCTTCCATCTGATGATTCGTCCCCGCTTGCGTCCTTTTACGACGCGTCCTCGCTCTCTGTCAGTGACATGCCTCTGGAGCAAAAGAAAGACCCCTGGGTCGCTGCTCTTATGGATTTATGTAGGCCTCCATCGCACCCCATCCCTAGAGAACTGCGGCGGCAAATACATCACTTTTGTATTCGAGATGGCTTGCTATATCGGCGAAATTACCTTTCTGAAGGGCGCAAATGGCTCTTGGTTATTCCCCGACATCTTCGATCGGATATATGCGCCTCGTTCCACGCCGATCCACACTGTGCACATGCGGGAGTACTGAAAACTTACACACGCCTCCGCCACCGCTACTATTGGCGTGGAATGCACCGCTTTGTTCGCCGCTACATCCGCTCCTGTCTCGCTTGTCAACGGCGCAAGAATACCCCTCCCCGTTCTCCTGCTCCTCTACAGCCTCTATCTTGTCCTGCCAGACCCTTTGAACGTGTTGGCATTGATATTTATGGACCGTTACCCATCACTGCTGCTGGGAACCGGTATATAATCGTTGCAATCGATCATCTGATGCGCTACGTAGAAACTTCACCACTGCCATCTGCGTCGGCGAGTGACGTCGGTTCTTTTATTTTACACCACCTCGTTCTACGTCATGGCGCACCACGTGAGCTCCTCAGTGACCGAGGGCCCGTATTTCTGTCCGAAGCCGTCGAATCACTTCTAAAGGAATGCCGCATGATTCACCGAACCACCACAGCATACCATCCTCAGACCAACGGCCTCACAGAACGATTTAACCGAACATTGGGTGATATGCTGTCAATGTACGTCGATTCTGCTCACTCAAACTGGGACCTCGTTCTCACCTTCGTGACGTACGCTCACAATACTGCGACTCACACCACCACCGGATTTTCCCCATACTTTCTACTTTACGGACGCGAGCCCTCCTGCATGTTAGACACAATTCTTCCGTACCGTCCCGACGCAACTGAGTCGACAACAATTTCCCAAGCAGCTAAATACGCGGAGGAGTGTCGCCAGCTCGCCAGATTCCACACCACTTCCGATCAGCAACGCCAGAAACACCATCGCGACGGCTCGAAGGCTCCAGCGTCTTATCTCCCTGGTTCGCTTGTGTGGCTCTGGGTCCCTTCCACCAGCCCTCCTTCCCGCGTCCCACACCACCACAGCGCATGCGCGTCCCCTCCCCCCTCTTTCTCTCTCCTCTCTACGCTCACCCCCTTTCTCTGCTCTAGGAATCCTCTACTCTACGGAGCGGCGCCCGCGTCCCACATCCCCACAGCACCAGCGCCTCCTCTCCTACGCTCACCCCCTTTCTCTACTCTAGGAATCCTCTACTCTACGGAGCGGCTCCGGGCTTCCCACATCCCCACAGCGCATGCGCGTCTTCTCCCCCTCTCTCCTCCAGGAATCCTCTACTCTACGGAGTGGCTCCCGCGTTCCACACCCCCCACAGCGCATGCACGTCCCCTCCCCCCTCTCTCTCCTCTCCTACGGTCCCCCCCCGTCTTCTCCTCTAGGCATCCTCTACGGAGCGGCACGCACGACAGGTGGTGTGACAGCTGCATACTCCGCTGGGGGGCGCCACGGTAGTTCCGCCGTATGAAAATGACGGAGCCCGCGCACCTCATTCTCTCTCCTGTGCAGAGCCCGGACCGCTGCCGTGAAACGATAGCGGCGACGTTCCTCCCGCTCAAGCTAATTATCTCCCCGCTGCTTCGCATCCACACATGGTCCCCTTTAGCGGGAGATGGGGAATTTTTTTTCTTCGCTCGGTGTTGCGAAGTAATCGTAACATCTGTTGGCTTTTCGCATGTGAACGAGTACACAGTGACACACAGCAGCCTATCATAGCGGTTACAGAAACGATTTAATAACTTAACGCCAAAGCGTCCGTAGCACAGTACCCGCGTTAGCCATGCACTCCGCCAGACACTTTAGAACAAATATGTCTGCCCGCGATGGAGCGGTGGCACGGACTGGGCCAAAGGATGTCTCCACCCTGAAAGCGGCGGCGCGGACATCAAGGCACTCCAATTCAATCATGAGGTGTTATGGACTTCCTCAGATGTCACGTTAGTGGAGATGCATTTAGCGCAAGATTTTAACTACGTGAACACCTACACCATTTTCTTCCGCGAACTTGAATGTACTATTCTCACCTCAAGCTGTCATTTGTGATCTCAGGACTGTTGAATAGACAATAAATATAAACGTCTTCAGAACTCCCTATGAAATCGGAAATGTTGACGGTTTTTCTCGAAAGTAGTCTCAACGTCAACAGTTGGACAATACCTTGTGTGGTGAGGAATCACACTACGAATGAAAAATTGCGGTTTCTGTAAGCTAAAATAATCATACTGACGACGAGAAAAATAGCGCTGAATGAACGGGGACACGAAAAGAAGACACACCGGTGCTAATACATAACATGGGCGCTAAGACACACAACAATAACGCCTGTTCTGTTCGTCTTCTCTTTGTGTCCCCGTTCATTCAGCGCTATTTTTCTCGTCGTCAATATTTACCAACAAGCCCAAATTTCAACAGTGCTAAAAAAAATCATTTGACGTTTGGGAACCCGTATGATTGCCTTGATCATATATCTGTAAATTATTTGTACATCCTCTGACTCAGAACCTTACCCGGATGTACGGCCTCATATGCCATTATTCCCGGCATGGAGAAAGGCTCTGGCTCTCTCTACTCAGTACATGTGGAAGGACACGACCACACAGCTGTACGACGAAACTGATTACATCCCGTTCTATACGCAAGCCACCAACGATATCACAGTACCGACAGCCTCCATGCTTCCTCCGTTGATGTATCCATATGGGGTAGACGCACTGAATTATGGAGGCCTCGGAACGGTACGCACCCAATCTTTCATGACGTATCACCCGTAATATGCTTCTTTCCACCCAGTGATTCCTTGAGAATCAGTTTAGTAGCAGTACAAAATAAAGGATAGGTTTCATAACGCTAATATCTATGCCGAAAACACCGCCCAATATACGTGTTAGGAGGAAGAAATGACATTTTTTTCGCTTTGTACATAAGTAAATTAGCGAGCAGTGTCATAGGTGTCTGCACAGCTTTTTTTACTGCGAAAAAATAATAGCAAAATATGGTATCAATTATCGCAGTGACACGCACTTTTCGTACAATTAGGAATTAATCAACCCAAATTCTTTTTACTGGACAGTCTGCCAGTGGACAAGACACTCCCCGTGGAAGATCATTACACTTCTGGCTCTTGATAAATACATGCGGTGACATGTGTGCTCGGCCAACTGTGAAATTAAATCAATTCATTGAAAACGAAATGGTGATTGATGCAATCAGCGAAACAACGAAGATACTTGTCTTCGTGAGATCGCGAACTGCTTTCCTCCGCAGGGTATAAATGCTAAACATCAGTGGCGAACGAAAAAAAAACAATATCTATCTATCTATCTATCTATCTATCTATCTATCTATCTATCTATCTATCTATCTATCTATCTATCTATCTATCTATCTATCTATCTATCTATCTATCTATCTATCTATCTATCTATCTATGCCTTGCCGCTGGGCATGGTGTCGCCCAATAAAGAGTTCGACTTTCAGCGTGTTGTAGTCGACTTCCTAAGTTCGCCACCACGTGGTGTAGCGGTTAGGGTGCTCAGCTGCTCACCCGGAAGGTCGCGGGTTTCGACCCCGGCAGCGGCGGTCGCATTTCGATGGAGGCGAAATGGCAGAGGCCCGTCTACTGTGCGATGTCAGTGCACGTTAAAGAACTCCAGATGGTCCAAATTACCGGAGTCCTCCTCTACGGCGTCTCTCATAACGTGCTTTTGGGACGTTGAACCCCAGATATTATTATTATTATTATCATTATCAAGTTCGCCCCCCACGTGACAATATATATATATATATATATATATATATATATATATATATATATATATACACACATATATAGGCTATATATGCCGATCGACATACATTACTAACAGACAACTGACTCTTGCGGCCACTGATCCAACCTTCCTCAGAGTTAATATGGTTATGGGGTGCCGTTGTTTCTAAGTTTCTAAGTCATTCGATGGTACAACACTTCTCCTGCAGAAGTGAAAAAAAAATAGAATAATGGGCGTAGAGAGTGCCAAAAGTATGCGCGTGAGATCATAATACCGGTCGCGGTGAGTCATGACACCGTTCCACAACTTGTGATATAATCGGACACGATCAGTGAAGACAACACGCTGGAATCCTTGGCAGTGGCGGAAAGGCAGAACCGCTCCAACACCCGAGGGAGCACTTACTAGACCGATCGCTTTCTACAACCGGTATTTATTTATAGTCACTCTGCATTGCATCCATGATACAATGCAGAGTGACTATAAGTTCACTATAAGTGACTCGCATTCATTAAAGGGGCGTTGTAGCACTTTCCTGAGTTACAATGGAAGAGCATTTCTAATAAGCGCATGAAGCTTCATCTATCACATGCCCCCAAATTTTTATAATACCTCAAGTACGAGCGGAGTTATAGGGACTTGTCGTGCGCTTTGAAGCGTTCTCTCTCCTCTCGTACGAGCTAGGGCGCTGAAAGCTGCGCAGGGAGGGCGAGAATCAAGGCGCAAGAAGATGCGGTCCTTCGTCAACACGCGTCATAAACTTGAGCACTATTCTGTTATTTTTTTTCTTTCAAAGGCACCACCTATTTTCAGGGGCACGCGGCGACATCCGGCGGCGGCCACGGTAAATATCCAGCGCACGATGCTCAGATCAGCCAAGGTCTGCGGACTTTGGATACATGGCGCAGTAATTTGCATAATTGGTGGAGAGATGTCGGAGCGATTTCGAGCTGATATTGACAATTGTAAATTTCAGGCCGTGTGCTGCCCTGTCATGTATGGCTTGTGTCTTCTGGGGGTCTCGACTACCGATCGGCTGCGTGTTTTGACCATTCTCGAAAAGTGTGGCAGGACCCCGTTAAATACATTTTCCAGTGTTTAAGCACGTATAATTCGAAGCGTTTTTTGAACTATTCAACATACGGAGCCCATATATAATCGCAAACTCAGTGTTATGGCGCGGCGGCACAAGGCCAGATCACCTATTTTGTCCCCTAAATGCCCCTAATAGCCATAGATTGCTGAGATGAATAAATAGCCAGCTCGGTACCCCGCATAGAGACACATAAAACGCTCTCTTGCTTCAAGGGCATCTAACCGCTGCTATCGTGCTTGTTGACGCTTGTTTGATCTTACCCTTCACGTTTTCATATTTTAGATGATTGGACACGCGATTATGGGCGCATTCGACGCACAAGGCATACAATTCCTCCCCGGTTATGTCCCACAGGATATGGACGACGTCATGAAAGAATACACAACAAGGGCGCTTTGCTTGCGGAAATCTCGTAAATCTGTCGTGAGTAGACCTAACGCACGATTCGCCTCTTACCTCGCTTTCTCCCTCGCGCTATCTATCTATCTATCTATCTATCTATCTATCTATATATATATATATATATATATATATATATATATATATATATATATATATATATATATATATATATATATATATATATACACACAGTTGAAACCCACTTATAACGATATTCAAGTGCCATGAAAATTTCATTGTTATACCCGATAATTGCTTATGCGGAATGGATAAAAAAGCCAAGTAGGGGGGACAGCACGTTGCTTTCAGAAAACTACATCGAATTGGATATATCAACAGATATTAGCGATAAGGACAAGAAACGCTGCCGATTTTTTTGGACATGCTTGAAAATTCGGACGCTTGCACGGACCGCCAAAAGCACCAGAAAGCAAATGTATGACGTCTGAAGCTTCGCGCTGTCAGACTCTTCGAAGTTTCAAATTTTAAAGCGAAAGCCTTTATTGTTTCATGCTCACGTCCGTCCGGTGTCCGTCCGTCTGTTCGTCCGTCCGTCCGTCCCTCCGTCCGTCTGTCTGTCTGTTTGTCTGTCCGTCCGTCCGTCCGTCTGTCTGTTCGTCGGTCCGGTGTCCGTCCGTCCGTCTGTCTGTCTGTTTGTCTGTCCGTCCGTCCGTCCGTCCGTCCGTCCGTCCGTCTGTCTGTCTGTCTGTCTGTCTGTCTGTCCGTCCGTCCGTCCGCCCGTCCGTCCGTCTGTCCGAGCTCTGGCACGGAGCCAGGTGGCCGCCGGGATGCGCAAACGGACGCCGGTCGCGTCGGACTTCTACAGCGCTCGCGCCCTTTGCTTGCGTAGCGTCGCTGTGCCCAGCGTTTGCAATCATTCTGACTGACGCCGTCTCAATGGACACAGGCGTTCACGGAAATACATTTTCGAATTTACAAAGGGTCCGTCAATTTAAGCGCTGGAACGCGGATGGCGTTTGCAGGACGCGCAAAGCGCGAGAAAATACCAACGCGTGCGAACGGATGAAGATTATTCTCGCGTCTCGCTGTGATTTGAGGGAAAAAATTAAAAAAAAAAAACACGCACACATTCGGTTTGGGTGTTATCCCACTGAGAGTGTAAAAGATAAAGGACATGGCATAGTCAATAGAATGGCCACACGCTTTCGCCGAACACACCTTGGAATGTACAAAGTGAACTTCAATTTTGTTACACAAAGCTTGATGTCGGAAAGTGCATTAACAGAAGGCTCCGCCAATCCCGCGCCGTATCGAATTCCATAATTTAGGTTTGCAGCAATGCTATTTCGCTATGCGGTGAGGCATACAATAATGCGAAGGGGCGTTGAGGGACATTGGGGTTGTGGGCGGGGGTTCCGCAGCATGAATTTATCGTTTTATCGTTTTATTCTTTCTGTTGAGAGATTTCGCATTCCATTGCCTCTCAGCACGGACAGGCAACAGCCAGAATTCATTGTTGTAACCGATATCGTTATAAGTTTTAAGATAAAAAACCGATATCGGTATAAGTTTTAAGATAAAAAATTGAGCAAAGCATGCATTTCATAGAATTACCTTTATTTACAGCTCACTTTAAGTGACCAGGAGGAAAGGTTGAGTGAAGTGCTGGACAGCGAGAACCTGGCCGACCTCGTTGGAACCAAAATGGCGTATTACGCTTTGGAGTCCTTGGACAGCGGACCCAGGGACCAAAATCTCGCAGGGCTGAATATATCAGCGCAGCAGCTGTTCTTCTTCAACCACTGCGCGAAATGGTGCACTCAGAACAATGCAGTAGAGGAATTCTACGCAGAAAAGCGCTCGCGTTGCATAGTGCCGCTAATGAACATGGCGGAGTTTTCCAGTGCTTTTGGTTGCGCGGCCGAAGCACCCATGAATCCACGGAAGAAGTGCAGCTTGTGGTAGTAAGCAATGTACTGCTCCGTTTAACCATCGGTTGGTCATGTTACTTCGTTAGCGTTTCCGAATACAGGAAACATTTCACAAGAAATACATCGATAAACATTCGTAAGCTGCACTGGAGAGCTTTTGATACGTGCGCCGTGTTTTCAGCGATAAATCTCTTGAGTAATGAGCTTGTCATCACTTTCAGAAACGCGTTTTTTAGATGCGAAGCATCTTATGCTCGGGGCTGTGTCCGTCCTCTCCGCGTCCCCCCGTCCGGCCGTCCCGCGTCCCGTGTCCCGCGTCCCGTGTCCCGCGTTCCGCGTCCGGTCACTTTCATGAAGTAGGGAAGCAGCCACTATGCGAACCAGAACACTGTAGTACAATAAAGCCGTCAACTACCACTACAGTTACCAGAGTCATAGCCGCGAGCACAGAGTGGCTGCTTAGCAATGAGTAGGCATGTGGTGGGTGCAAAGCAAAGAATAACACGCACTACCGGTGGTGTCTGTCGCCCATGTTGACTCCATTCCTTGATCTTGCTTGCATGTGCTTGCGGAGGCTTTGTTCGTCCCCCCCTTCCCGCGTCCCACACCCCCTCTCACTCCTCTCCTACGCTCCCCTCCCTTTCTCTCCTCTAGGAATCCTCTACTCTACGGAGCGGCACCCGCGTCCCGTTGACTCCATTCCTTGATCGTGCTTGCAGAGAGCACAGGGGAGGGGGGCGCGCATGCGCTGTGGGACGCGGGGGGCCGCTCCGTAGACGATTCCTAGAGGAGAGAAAGGGGGTGTGCTTAGGAGAGAGAGGGGGGAGGGGACGCGCATGCGCTGTGGTGGTGCGGGATGCGGGAAGGAGGGACGGACTAAGCCCCCTCCAAACACATGCAAGCAAGATTAAGGAATGGGTCAACCTGGGCGACAGACACCACCTGCCTAGCCATTGCTAAGCAGCCTCTCTGTGCTCTCGGCCATGACTCTGATGACTGTGTTAGGGTTGACGGCCTTCATATTACTACAGTGTTCTGGTTCGCATAATGGGTGCTTTCCCTACTTCATGACAGTGGCCGGACGCGGGACGGGGGGACGCGGGAGGGACGGACAGAGCCTCGAGCATAAGATGCTTCGCATCTAAAATTATCTTGTTGTCCGTGACCGAAAAATCGAGAAAGAAGCAAATAAAATAATAAAAATTTCCGGGTCAGAGTGAGGATCGAACCAAGGACGTCTGCGTGGAAAGCAGGTGTTCTACCACACAGCCACGCCTTCGCTTGAAGATACAGTGAAAGTAACTTCCTCTGCTTGGAAATGCAGTGAAAATAACTTTCATGCTTCGCAAACACAAGCGTCCTTTATATAGGCGTCGCAATATAATATGCAATATCCCAGTAATATTGAGTGGTACAAGCGTACGTTGCCATTGGGCGTCAGAACATGTGACTATCATAACGATTTCGTAGTTTAAAGTCTACCGCCAATTACAGAAGGCACACACCTTACTGCGCGTATTCCCTTAAAGGGGCCATGACATGGTCACCCAACAATTTGCAGTTTTTGGCGAAAAACGAAGGTAGAGGGTCAAATATGCTTGTACACGTGCGAAAACTGGACTGTAAAAGATTATTTCAGTCCAAAATAAGCCAGGGAAGTCGTCGGCCTGTAAACTCCGCCCACCGCCGGCGACCGCCATTTTGCTTTGGCGTGCATGACGTCACTAACTGCGAGGAGCAGTGACGTCATCTGCTACGTTCCACACGCGGTCAGTGTTTTCACTGCGAGTGTTGAGTGTTGTTTGTCGCGCGGTGTGCACAAGTCACTGTGTTGCAAGTGTTGCGGCGTGTTACCGGAACCATCGACATGTCGTCGGCACCATCATCACCTCACGGTTCGGGCAGTGCTTCACCAAACAGCAGAAGCGGCGACGACGTCGTGTACGCCGCGCATTTTGACTTTGATCCCATTGCCACAAGCTCAAGCGACGAGGAGAGCGTCGAAAGCGTCGAGGACGGGGCCAACGCAGATGCTAACGACCTCGGCGTTGTGGTAGCCGTTGCAGATGGTCTTCCGCAATGGTAAGTAGCTTTATTTCAAGCGTGCCAGGTTGACAAGCGAGCCGTTCCTAGGATACGGGGGTTTGTCGACGCTGCATTCGCGAGCGAATGCTACTTTGCGCAATGGAATTTGTAAAGCGTGCAAATTTTTGTTTGCTAGCATACGTGCATGCACGACTTCCCGTGTTGAACATAATACGTTTTCGCAACAACGCGGCGCGTGCGGACCTTTGTTTTTTCATATGTTGCTGCGTGCGGCAAATGTAAACATTAGCCGGCGCGTGCGGCATGTCAGTGCGACGGTAGGGTTGCTCACGATATACATTTTGGCCGAATCTTTGCTTGAACTGTGTTCATTACACTCTATTCCGGTAAAAAATAGCAAGTGTGACGTTTAACCGAGTCATTGCCTGCGAGGAGTTTCAATAAATATTTATCCATAGTGCCCGTTGGCAAACGGCATACGCGTTGCACATTTGAACGCAGGACACTTTTTGTCCTCAGACAGATGAACAAAAAATTTGTTTGCTGCAAGTACACTTTTGCCTCTGCAATGAAGTTTGTTAAACAGGCTGGGGACATTAGAATCAAATTAACTAGAGCACTATTGCGTTTTATAACAAATTTATCCGGACAATGATGCCACAGTTGAAACTGGGTGGGATTTCAACATGCGACTTCGTCATTATTTAGATTATTTACTGACCATTGTTTTATTTCGCTGCTTTTATTCGTCTAGCACTTGATCCCCACCTCTGAGTAACCACATTGAGACAAGGTATAGTGTCTTCAACTGACGAAATTGTGTCACAATGCCTTTTCCCTTGCGTTACTAAAAATCATGTATGCATTTCTCAAAGCAAGCTGTAGCTATATCAGACCTTTGATTATGTGCGATAAACAGAATTGGTAAAGCCACATGATAATAAAAAGCTTATATATTTTAGGTGTTCCTGCGGCCACTGCAGGCAGATGGAGACAGCCACAGAAAACATCTGCTGCCACACCATTGCGAAAATTCGGACCAAAATACAGGACGGAGACGCCTGCATCACAAATCACCCCACCTTTGTGGGGGGAATAATAAATGTCCACGCCATTGAGATTATTTACTTGAACATGATGGCCTTAGACCTAGAACAAATCCAAGCTGTCGACATTCACAGGCACTGTAATTAACTGCAGCATTGAACCTTTCGTATTCAACCGTGTCGTAACTCTGACATCTGCAGAGTTGCAAAAATTTTTATTATATGTAAAGCACGATGTGTTTGACTTGATCAAATCAGTAGGAAGCGTGTGAATATGGACACTTATTCTTTTATTGCAGGAGGTACAGAAACACAGCATATATATCATTCGCCAGATGGATCTGGCATAAGCTTGGGAGATACAACAGGAAGCCTCTGCCAAGCTGTGTAGTGCTCAAGATCAGGAAAACCTTCCCATCTGAGCACTACACAGGCTTCCGTTATGTGGACTATTGATTCACTCATCTGCAAGGTAAAATTTCACTAAAGTTTCACAGATGCACAAAAATTTGTCCTGACCCAGGTTTCCAACGTGGGGAAACTGCCTTTCTGGTGTGTGCCCTACCAACTGAGCTTAGCAGGCATCTAGCAATTCTAGTGCAACAACGCATTACTCAACCACATGAAGGAAGTGATGTTTAGCCACAAGTAGTGAATTTAACTTTTTTTTTCTACATTTAGCAGCTGTCCACGGTCATGGGTGGTGCAACTCACCGAGCAACACCTGGGACAAAGCCAAACGAGCTGCTCGAGCCAGTGTGGCGCCAGAATGGGGGCTCGACCCACGGGAACCTTTTTGCCATTACAATAAAATATTTATTCTCCCCCTTTTCCTCCTCCGTCTGTTTCCTTCTGAGGTCTTTGTAGGGGTTTTAAGGTCATTAATTGTTGCGCGATGTGCCTTCATTCTAGCTGCAGATCAAGTCATTCTCGCGCCACCAATGCTGGTGATCACACGTGGTGTCGAAACATCTTAAAAACTTGTGGTTCTGGGTTGTAAACTCATTTCTTGACAAACTTTTCTGCAGCTGTGGAGTTTTACACCCAACAACTTTTGTCTCCTCTGTTCAGTGCATGTCTGCGGGTTTATGACTTCATCAGAACTATTCAAATAAACTTTGTACAACATGCATCAGACACTCCTGCATTTCTTTATTTTTTTATTTCCTTATTTATGGGCATTTTATGCTACAAGTCGGCACAAGCAGGTGCAGACATAAGGGATCAAAAGTGATTCATACAAATAAGTAAAGCTTGCACTAACTTTCAGAAAATGAACAACACCTCATAGTTTTCATCATACTAGTGGACACGAACAAAGAGTACACAGAAAGACACAGGACAACTGCTAGAAATTCAACTGATTTTTAAATGACATGAAGAAGAGATATATAGATTTCAATGCGAACATGCAAGTGCCACGTCATAGACCAAGATTGTCAAAAGAAAATACACCGCTGCCTATCTCTGCCGCCCGCTTAACGTGGTTTTTGTTTGCACAGACAGTCCAGCACCAGGGCAAATTTCAGTGGCTCACTTCGGCAAGTAGTGCCCAGTTGGAGACTATTGTGCGGTTATGTATCATACTGCAGCAGAGATGAGAAGCTCGTTGCCATGCACTAGTGAGGCTGGATGTTCCAAGGCAATACAAACTGAATGACATCAAATATTGGACCTGCAAGGATCATAACCTGCATAGTGAAAACGCATGTACAGTCTGTTTCACACTTAGGGGGAAATCTCTGAGCGCGTGGCATCGCGATGCGGCCAGCGCTGTAGTCGCGCGCCGGCAGCAGCTCGCCCGTGCGCAGATGTTTGAGAAGCGTAGTGTGTGACTGCGTCGTCTTCTACGGCGGCGCACACTGAGCGCATTGTCGGGCAGCGGGCAGATTTCACCGTTACTGCGGAAACTGGGCCGATATCGCTTATCACTCATCAATTCACTGCACGCCTCACTGCCGTCCAAAATGAGCATCTTCATTGCTGCCGCTGGGGACATGACGAGGTAATAAGAGAAGTTGGAAGCTTCACGCGTGCATTTCGGCGACTGTGAGTGAGTCCCGCCTGGTGTAATGAAATGTCGTCGAGAAGAAGCACGTTCAGGTCGCTATCTTAACCTACAGTATTCCTGAATTCGTTCCCATTTGTTTTATTTTGTAGAACCCGCATAGCTGCACAGCAGTCGCTGTAGAGTGTTTCGTTTTTCTTGAGCGTGAAGTAAATACCGCGCACGGTGCGTGCTCATTGTGGTCTTCCTCGTCGCATCGTAATGCAGTGGACATACAAATAAGAAACATATGTGAACACACTCAGTACCATGGCGTTTCGAAAGACCACACGAAGTATGCGGTCAAATACTATTTCTAGAAGCCCATTAACGCCACAGAAGGCTGAGAGGTTGGCGTCGCACAACGTTTAGTACAGAATATCGGCCCAATTTTCGCAATAACCATGAAATCAGCAAGCTGCCCAACAACGTAGCCAGCACGCGCCGCCGTAGCAGACGATGTGGTTCAACTCCACGACGCTCAAGTGTGTGCGCATGCGCGAGCTGCTGCCGGTGGGCGACTGCAGCGCTGGCCGCATCGCGATGCCATGCGCTCCGAGATTTCCCCTAAGTGTGAAACAGACTGTACACAAAAGTGCTGAATTTCTTTACTTGTCTCGGGAACTGGAGCGCACTGCTATAATGCATGCAGTCGACAGCAAAAACAATTAAGTCGAGCAGTGAAGTAATCTGAAAAAGCCTTCAAGCTGCAATATGGACAATACTAAGTGACGATGCCGCAAAAAGTTGACATTGAGTTGCTGTGACAAGACTTTCGAAACTTATCACGCGACTTTTGAATAAGCAAGTGCTTCATAGACGAATGATAACACCATGTAGATGAGTGTATGAGTTGGACACGAGGAGATCGTAGATAAGCCGCTGCTGGACCTGAACAATGTTCATTATATGGCACATACAACTACCAAAAATGATGGTTTTTTTTCAGTGCTTTTTCACACGTCAGCAACTGCCCGTGGTTAAACGCTTATTCGAAAGCGTGACAACCTGTACAAAGATCTTAAGAACAAACTTATACAAACGCACAACATAGCTATGACAGTGGGCATCAAGAAAGTGTTTCTTGAATGCAGACAAGGACAGAGTGGTTGCCTACCGATCCTTACGGTTTGGAGAAAACAAAGGACTCTGTGGAGGTGAGGTTTTGCTGACAAGAAGGTGGCAACGAGCTCAAGAGAGCAAGCGCCTCAGCCATAGAATAAATCGGTTGGTTTTCTATGTCAAAGTAGCAGCATCCTTTTCCTTCTGCCTCTCAGTGCAGTGGTCACTACAGACCATGGAACACAAAATTCCAGAAGCTTTTAACGGACACTCACACAGAGTCAACCAACGTCTGACTCGCCTGTCAACATAGCGCTATGAGAAGATGAAACCACGGCAGACTGCATCCGAAAACAGCTGTCATTTCCCTAATTTTGGCTATGACGCCCAGCTATCTGGCTCATCAAGATGGAAGCTGCTTCGTAAAGTCACCTTACAGCAAGACAAGTACACCGTCATGGAAGCCATGGTTCCTCCTGCTCTGCAATGTATTGTGCCACCTCCTGGGGCGCAGGCACATGACAGACTTCGACGCTTCGTGCTAGCAATACTGCAACTGGCAGTGCCACGTCACTTACTCGTTGCCATGCTAACTGTTGGCTTTGAACCTCCTGCCATCAAAACCGCACTGCCCAAACAAGCCAAGTCAAGTTGTCCGATTCCACCAGGTTTCGGCAACTACACCTACCATAACCGATGCCAGCATTCATCTACCAATGCATACTCAGTGTCAAGTAGCACCGACGTCATCATCTGATGCACCAGTGCCAGCTTGTGTACAAGAATTCGCAGAAATTACATAACCCTCTCCGTCAGGTGCATGAACAGCTTTGTCCTCGGACACCGGTGAGCTACTCTGGCATATTCAACACCCACAGACTGCGCGCTTCAGCTAATGAGTGACGACTCCTGCAGCATGCCTTTCCTGCTGTCAACCTATTCCCCCTCCCTGCGCTAAAACAGCAAAGCTCATGCTCTTCACTGGATGACACCGATCGAGATGCCTCTTTCACCACATCTATGTCCCAGCGGTTTAAGCTCGATTGGTAAGTAGCGTGTGACGTAAAACACGAACGTGAACGCTGCGTCGCTTTCGCCTAGACAGCCAATTTTCCTGAGATCGCAGCGATGCCATTTACCTCCGTGAGCAAGTTGACAATCTCGTACCAAATTTCTTCAGAAGCACAAGGTGCATTTGAAAGCACACACGACAGCAATCTCCCTCCAACTTGCCAGCTCACACGCTTCACTCAAGATCTGTACCCGTCATGAGCCTGCGACAATCTTTCACGTTACCCTACATCACATCATACGACCTGCTGTCCATCGTCCATTCTTCAGAGCCTCTGAACATGCCAGTCATTTTCTCAGAACATGCTATAGCGGTGCCTCCGCTTCTGCACCAATTCCTGCATTGGAACTAGAGGATAGCTCTTGCTCAGGGGTGGTGGTGGTGGGGTACTCATGTTCAGAACTGGTGCAGCTTGAGCAGACTCCACGACACACTGCAGCAAACGAGTCACATAGCCTGCAATTTTTGAATTAAAACAAAAGAAAGATCAATTACAATGTCTCACGGGGTCGATCATGAACCCTGCGATTTCTGAATTAAAACAAAAGATCAATTACACTGTCTCATGGGGTCAGTCATGATAGCCCTGTTTTTTTTTCCACAATATCAGCTGATCACAACATACAAAGCACAAATTGCTTTCATGCATACTTCAGTGTAAATGAAGAAAAATGCAATTTGGTGCCCATGCTGCTTGCGAGCTGCGACATTTGCTTTTGATGCATGCAGGCTGGCTTCGCTCATCGTAATTCTTCTGTTCTAAGTGTTGTAGTGTTTCGATACTTAGATGAATTAGGCTTGTTTTGTTACATTACGAACAATTTCAGCTTGACATGTTTAAAGGGGTCTAACAGCTTACCAGCAAATCTCAGTTTTACGTGGTAGTGAAACATGCTGGGTCCCACTAACGTGTTCAAGATACTTCAAGCCACTGTAGTCTCCAATTTCACTCAAATCCATCATTTGAATCACAGTGTCCAAGCTACTCCTCTCATGGGTACACGCCATCTCGATTGAGGTGTGTGAGGGCATACACCGCATCTGACATACAGATCATCCGCAATAGTTGCCACAATGATCTGCTACCTAGTCTTGAACACTGTTGATACTGTAGAAAATCGCTGTGTTCACGGACCACTAGCTGCGTCTATGCAGCCAAGTTTTAATTTTACAGCAGGATTAGATATGGCTCATTTAAAGGGACCCTGAAACGGTTATTTGAAGCTTTCTCAGCGTTTAGGCTACAACATCATCAAACCATTGGCACTACAAATTTAGCGGCACGCCGTGTACCAAGGCGCCTACGGACAATTATATCATACCCTCCTTCTCACCCCTGCCTTGCCTCCTCAACTCATGAGACACACTGGCGATCGCAGAGCTCACGTGAGCACACTCGACGATTTGAGCTTCACCCAGTGATGACCTCCGAGATTGCATGCCGACAGGTTGTGTGCAATCTCGGAGACCATAGCCCAGTGCGCCCGGCAGCACGCACGCCATCTGGCAACAGAGACGTCGCGGAGTGGTTGATATCTGCTCTGACAGGTGCCGCCACCCCACCAGCCAATTTTTCGTGCGCGCACACCGCAGCCAATCAGATCCAGCAGCCCCGGTGATGTCGTGCGCACACTGCATGTCGTACTCAGAAGGGGCGGTTGAAAACACATTGGGCTGGGCTGCAGTGATCTGCAGCGATTCGCAGCTTTATAGCGTTGTAATAAATTACACAGTGTACGTAGAGAGCTTAAATTAGTCTGTAAATGAGCCTTAGGACTTGGTCTACTGGCCCAATGTGTTTGTACAAAATCGTCAAAACCGTTTCAGGGTCCTTTTAACACTCTACAAGCTGAGGATGCCTATATTCGTGTGTACACTTCCCATTCAAGGAAATATCGCTGACGCAGAACATTTATCCAAAGAGCAAGATGTGACAGTGCATGGAGGCCATCAGTTCAGGAAGATTTTTAGTGCACACTTCCAATGCCTTTATCCTGTACAGAAACCAGGCATACCATAAGAAGCTTTCTCTTTCAAAGGCATGGCCACAGCCTCACCACCTTGTGCCTTCGGATGCTTCCGCTTCCATTGAGGTTCCCCTTGAGCTGTTTGTCTTTGCTGTCGTGTGCTGTTCTCATTGTAGTGCAATGCAGCAATAGATGACCTTAAAAATAAATACAAAACAACATTTTTGCTGAAATGTTGACAATTAAACAAAGTGACACAAAAACGGTTTCCACTGCCATGCTCGTACCTGGCCGCCATGACTTCGTAGGTATAGGCTGTCGATTTAGGGGCAAAGTGTATGAGGCAGGCATGGAATGTTTCGACGCTGTAAGTCTGCCCCTTTGTTGACAACTGCTTCACATCCGTGACCAGTCTCTTGGCAGCTACAATTGCAGCCACTTGGTCATGTGCACGTGTGCCTGGGAAGACAACAGATAAAAAAAATGGTGGTAATAAAAGATGTAAGATACATCTAGGCAATAACCCAAGATGAACTTAGGAGTAGTCAGCTGTACTTTCCTCACATGTCCTCACACAGTCTCTATTGGACATACCTTGTTTTATCCATTTGCGCCGTTCCAGGGGACCATGTTCACAAGCCGGAAAAATGGATGAATGTCCACTGTGCACATCCGAAATGTGGTTTAGGATGGAGAGCCACTTCGATACTATTAGCTGCTCGTCGCCGTTGCTGGAGCAAGCACAGTAGTAAAGGTGGCTCACGATCGATTTCACCCAAAAATGAATGACGTCACAATCCTTGAACCGCTTAGACGCCGCAATTAGCTTTTTCTTGATTCCTGCACATTTGGAGGAAACAAAGCTTCAGTAATGCCACTAATGAAACAACTCATATTTTAACTTATCTGTCATATAAGGGCTCTTATAAGTTGATATCAAAGCTCCAATATATCAGTGATTACCTTTCCCGACATGCCACACATCATATCTGTGGTCTGTGTCACTGTGGCTGTTCGCAAGGTACTTCCGGATTTGTGCGTGCCTATCCGTTATCAATGTAGAAACCCTCACTCCCTGACCTTGCAGGTAGTTGAGGCCACGCTTAAGGCCTTCGAGTTCCATATGGCAGCTTCCACCAACCTCGTTTGACTGAAAATTATTAAAAAAGGCTGCATGAAGACAAATACAGTTGACTGTGGATAGACACTAAAAAGGATTCAGTTACCTGCACCAGCTCAAGATGAATTATCTTGTTAGTGGTTACATCCAACATGGAATATGTGCCAAATTTTGCAGAAAATCCAGGCGAGTCCGAACGGCCATCCCCAGCTATGACTGTGTCCCTTCCCACAGCATTTGAAAGGAGGCCTTCCTGCTCCTCTTTCCAAACCTTAAAAAAATTCATTATAAGGGGGGGAAAAAGTGTTATAGTAATCACATGTTCACACAGTAGGCACTGCAACTTCCAAGCATTGCACAGTACATTTCGCTTTAATTTCACTTTCTGTTGAGTCACTCTTCAGTCCCAAGCTGCTTACTGTATATGCTTACTGAATGCTTGTTAATACATCAATGTGGAATTCCTGCCGTGACAGCACCACAAAAAAAATGCAAGAGTACGAAACTTCCACCCACACACAGCATCCACTAGTCTGAATTTGGACAGAATTATTTCACTGGTTTAGAATCGTCATTCCTCCTAGCACAATAAAAAAGTGCACATCACCAAACTAGTAGTATGACAGAGCAAACATTTGCAGCATGTGAACGAAAGGCGGGATGTTTTCTGAACCTTTTCCCAGAAAAAACATCTAAGCTTGGTTCTCTTTGTTCCTAATAAAAGTAAAATAGCCTTCAAATATATCCAGCAATCTTTGCAGATACATCCTTTAAACAGTGCCAACACCACCAGCTCTTGAAGCATTGGTGTCAGACAGCAGTTACAGTAGATCAAAGATCTTCATGAGTTAATATCGGGCAGTTTAAACTTGTGTAAAGGCCCACTAGGATGCAATAAAAACCTGCACTACAACGTAACATCAGCAAAGCAAACCAGCTATTCTATCTAACAGTTATGTATATGTCAACACGTTGCAATGCCGTGGAGTCATGTCACACATGACTAAGTCCTTACTTTCTGCACAGATGGAACCAACAGGTTCTGCTGGTGGCGAAAGAATGTCCTTTCCGTGATAGTAGCCACCTTCATAGATGACAGCAGCCGCAAAGACTTTGCCACATTCAGGCCGGAGAAAAGGATGCCTGCTGCAAGCAGGACGTTTCCTGCCGCATACTGTCCAATCTTGGGTTGACTGCACCAAACGAATTGATGCAGGTTGGGGCAGAGCGTGATAACTTCAAGTGCTGTGCCGTTAACTTGTGTCTTGATGCTTGTTTGTCTGAGGCACACACTGCACTTGGAGAACAATTCCAACAACCTGCTCTTGAAAACGATGTACTTTGGTTCCTCCAGTGGGCTAGAAGTGTCTGCAGTGTCTCCAAGTTCACAGGTGGAGCTCCTGAAGAAGACAGAAAAAAATGTAGGTCCTCAGCTATTGAATGCTTGAATGACACCAAGCCAAATACTAGAGTAATCACGGAAAAGAAGCCCAACACGTTCCCCTCGTTACACATCAAAGGATTACTGAATAACTAATGTAACACTTTCAGTTGATTGTTCTCTTTCTTCCTTTTTGTTTTCCTCAGTTAAACAGTGACACTTCCTGTGTTCGTAGATTGGCACACTGACTGCTCACCCACACTCATTTCTGATGGGTGTAAGTGAGTGGGGTAAACGAGAGGAGACAAGGGTACAAGAAAATGCACATGAGTGCTGCTGTGCTGTGTATTGAAAAAATTCCAGTTCAAGTTAGGCTCTAGTGAGATGGACAAAATGGCCTCACCCAGCACTTGTATCACAAGCAGACGGCTCATAAGAGGAGTCCAAATCTTCAGGAATGACGACGCTCCTGAAGAAGGCAGAAAAAGTAATGTAGGTCCTCAACTATTGAATGATTGATTGACACCAAGCAGAATGCTACAGTAATCACAGAAAGAAGCCCAACAAATGTGGTCCCCTCATTACCCATCAAAGGAATGCTAAATAACAAACGCAACACTTTCAGCTCATTGTTCTCTCTTTCTACCTTTTTGTTTTCCTCACTTAAACAGTAACACTTCCTGTGTTCGTAGATTGGCACACTGACTGCTCACCCACACTCATTTCTGATGGGTGTAAATGAGTGGGGTAAACGTGAGGGGACAAGGGTATAAGAAAGTGCACATGAGTGCTGCTGTGCTATGTGTATAGAAAACATTATTCCAGTTCAAGTCAGGCTCTAGTGAGATGAACAAAATGGCCTCACCCAGCACTGTCATCAGCAGACGATTCATAAGAAGAGTCCGAAGCCTCAGGAATGATGAACTCCTCAGTAATCCGCCGCATTTTGGTGGGGGGGTGGAGTGCCTCAAAAAACTACTGCCACAGTCTTCAAAATCTGTTGTGCCCATGTCTCTCAAGCCTGGAGAGACAGCATCAGTCTGGGTGCCTAGAAATGTAAAGTACCAAACACTATAACACAGCTTCAATACATATAGGGTTTCCCAAAGTCGTGTGAACTATTTGTGCCTAAATTGACATTTTGAGACAGACTAAAAGAAAAAATCAAGCCAAAGCAGCCGCCATTACTGCCAATATATTCATTTGTTTTTGATTAATTTTACAGCAGAGCAAACTTATGTTGACATCCCTGGCAGACGTGGAATAGAAATAATACACCCAGCCTGCTCGCTTATAAACAATCCTACAGCACTTCCTGCCCCATTTGTTCTTCCCATAGGAAGTGATGTCGTACTTTCGCTTCCCTTCACCTCGCATTGGCAACAAAGGACAGCCATTATTTAGGTATCGCTTGTGTGGCAAGCCCTTGATATATATGATAGGTAGGTGAAGCCACAGCCAGCAATGCAGACTTGTCACTACAGTAATGTAGTGGTTATATTTGCCTTGATCAGCCAAATTTTGTTTACAGCGCTCCAAAGCCAGTTCCTTGAGACGCACAACTTCTGAAATAGAATGCTCAGTTCTCTGTTTCAGTGTGGATGGTCAAAAATATTTTTGCTAGTGTCGTCACAGGCTGCTGCAGTAGGCCTCTACAACATGATCAGACTGCAAGCACAAAGGAAGAAAAGAAGCAAAAGAAGATGCAATAGATGATGTGTTTGCACACATGTTATGTAGGGTGCTTGAACTTTTTTTGCATGCGTGTGGCCGTTTTGTTGATCCTTGGGACACTCGCGCAACAGCATTCATAAAGGCTAGAGGGATTGCGCACACAGGCGGCATATGTGTTGTGTATGCCTATATATTGGCTTTTTTGTTCTAAACATATAAACAGTTGGAAGTCCGTGCTTTTTCTTGTCTCTTTTGCTGCTTCTTTCCTTCAAGCTTCAACAGAAGGCTACCCGTTCTGTATGAAACAACTAGCCTGCAAAGTCTTAATACAGCATCAGAGGCTGCTTGCCATGTTAGCAGCTTAGATTGGCATTGCTTCCTGCCACCTAAGGTTGATGAATGTTTCCTAGGGGTTCCAAAACAAGAAAAAGACATTGTGACCGGGCAAGTTGATAGAGCCCCTGATTAGATTAGGCTTCCAAGTTCCCCCTTTGTCATGGCAGTTACAATGTATCTGTGAGACGACAAAACATTTCAGTGCACTGTTCAGTTCTGGCCCAATGCACCGAACGAACCAAATGCCAGCAGTGAAACAACTGCGCCTCTTCGCATCTCTAAGACACTGCATCTAGGCCATGCAGCAACGTCACTGTCTCACACAGCACCAGCTCAGGTTGGCGATGTCATGCAAGTTCTATAGATGGCTTGCATTGATGTCTCAGAAACCGCCGTCTTGGAGCACCATCATGGGGGGGGACGCACTGTTTCCAACGTCACATTATTGTTATGAAAACAGCATGCACATGCAGATGCTTTCGTTATTCACGCACAGGGGCATTCCTGCCACATCATAATCACACTGAACACTGAAGTAACTTAACCACAACTTGTCTATCATGAAAGCTGCCATTGTGGAGTGCCAGTACACTCAGAAGCTGGGTCCCTGGTGTCACGTGCAAGCTATCTATATGGTGGTGACTGGACACCCACAATGAGCCAACCTAAAAGATTGACCCATGTGGTGAGCAATGCCGCTGCATGCCTGTGTAAGGCTTCAATGAGGTTGTTCGGCATACTCACCCAAACTGACAGTCTTTGGAGTAGCTTGTGCTTTGACATGCCGTTGCATTGGCCGCAGAGACACTTGAACATATTTGCAGTGCTTCTCACAGTCTTCCTCCAGCAATGATTG
Organism: Rhipicephalus appendiculatus; assembly: GCA_030522465.1. NCBI lineage: Eukaryota > Metazoa > Arthropoda > Arachnida > Ixodida > Ixodidae > Rhipicephalus > Rhipicephalus appendiculatus. The sequence continues at coordinate 445,260 of JALIZH010000290.1, forward strand.
CGTGCTGCACGAAGTTGAGGCTAAACAGTCATCTATGCTACCAGAAACACATGCATCAGCTTCTTGTGCTGCCAGTTGTGAATGCTCCTCCTGCATGTCAACTTCTTCAGGCACATCACTTTCTGCCAGTTGTGAATGCTCCTCCTGCATGCTAACCTCTTCAGGCACATCACTTTGCTTCAGTAGAGCATCAACGATCTGTGTAATTGACAGAAAAAGAGATAAAGCGTTGAAAGGAGGCAGAAAGAAATTCAACACTTTAATGTCAAAAAAGAGGACCTGCGGTATGGCTGAGCTGTCATGTTCTCAGTAAACAAAACAAAGACTACTTCGTGAATACACCATAAGTTGTTCACCAGCACTTTACAATACGTACTGAACAGGATGACAAAAATGGTAGTCGAGCGAGGAATTTAATGTTTGGCACCCGTGTCCTGCGGGCATCTTGCATCGCGAGCGAGCCCTCTACAGCGATTTCACTCGATGAGATCATCGATCGTGGCCCGCTAATCGCGATCGTAAACTATCGTCAAGCTCCGTGAGCACGACCAACCCGGCCCTGAGTGCTGAACTATAAAGCATCATCCATTCGTTATTGCAATCAACAGATAATAGAATAAGTATTCGCTCATAATTCCACGTGCTCACGCCAATCTTTCACAAGTAGCCGTAACTCTGTACTAACTCACAACTGAGCAAAGTGATCTTGCAAACGACAACTCCACTTACCTCTTTCCTCCGACGCTTTTCAAAAGCACCGCGACGCTTAGCTTGGAGGATGGGACGGTGCGAAAACACGGTCGGCACTGCGTCCGGTCGCAGCCTCGGCTTTTTCACTGGTATGCCGAATTCGCTGTGAAGGCGCAGGTCATCATCGTAGCTGTCTGGCGTGAAGTGCGCTGAGCACAAAACAGAAGCGTCAGTTGCGCACCAGTCCTTTCGACGCACGTTCAGCTCCCAAGCCTTGCGCTTGGCGGGCTCCCTGGGGAACTTGAAGAATGACACTGTACTCTCCTTGCTCCGTACGCTCTGGCACGCCACAGCGCTACACGGGCGACGTGGTGGCATTGTTTCAACCACTGCAAGTCATTTAGTTCCAGAGGCAAGTTGAGAAAAGCAGAAATAGCTCGTTTGCACGCGCAGCTGCACACGGAACACGGAATGCAGACCGTGCAGACGCTCGCACAGCAAGCTACTTGTTACGTCACGGCTAGCGAGCGTGCCAGTGTTGCCCGACTCTCAGGCCGCTCGCTCGTTTATAAAAATATTCAATTATAAATTAACGCCACGACCAAATGCGCTAAAATTTCGCCAGCTAGTCTGTGAACGTACAAGGATCAACCTACATAACACAGATTATGGTCGAAAATTGGGTGTCATGGCCCCTTTAATACCACATAGTGGATGCATAGCAAGTATGCACTAAGTGGTAGAAGTACGCACTGGGCACAGGATATTGCTGTCGCGTTCAACTCGTAAAGGCGAAACTTAAGGGTCCCCCCAATATTTTTTTTTCTCGCTTCAACAACTTGCACTGGCGCTGCCACCACTTCTTCAGCCCTTGAACAGCCAACCTTTTCATCAATAGATTTATTATTTAGTTATCACATACCTGTTTCGCCCCAGTGGGCATTACAGCAGGGGGGCCCAGTGTTGCTGAAAGAAGGGTTCCTCCCTTCTAGGTAAGGGCATGTTTGTGCGAAGGTATGTATATATATGCGTATATAGATTATGAAGAGGCTGTCTTCGGTTGCCGTAGGACAATGTATATGGACAATGGTATACGCTTGTAAAAAAAAGTTCATATGTGAAAGTTTCGATGGGGGGACCGATTGTCAAGGCAAAATTTAGGAGGCTTCGATGAGCTTTTATAGCATGATCTTTCCAGGAGGGAGAGAGAGAAAAAAATATAAAAATAAAAAAAATTAAAAAAAATTGTCAAAAGACAACGCGTATAGTTTCGGACATACAAAAAACACGTGCATCCTCGAGGAAGAAACCAAACATGTAAATGTATATATAGATAATCCTGGTAAACACAATCAGTAAGTAAATTCTTTTCTTCCTCTGTCGAGCCCCACCTCTCCTGTTCGCCCCTCCTCATTTGTTCGTGAAGCATAGTAAAGGGGGGTTATGCTTCCGAAGAAGAGATCAGCATTTAAAAAAGCGTCTATGGACTATAAGCTTCACGGGAGTCTACGGAGCTTAATATCAGCAAATTATCATTGCGTAATACACGCACACACTACACGCGAAATGCAAAAAACGTACGCTAGACAAAAGTAACAATTCCCAATATGATATCGTGAAGCATGATGCAACGCCATTAAAAACAAAAGCTTTTTTTTTCTCACTCACTAATAGTTTCAGCGGGGTCGCTTCAGTTACGATCATGATCCATGCAAACGAAAGTTCCTGCGTCACAGCGATGTTATGTAGCGCGGATCATTTCGCGGTTTGCAGACGACGATTACCTCACCCGTCGTTTTTCATGCAAGGATTTCGTGCATCCTACCTGAGACTTGCGCGACGGGCACTTCAACCTATAGCACATCATTCTGGGCTAGTATATCGGAATTCCATTAACACGACGCAACTCTGCCAATAGGCACACGTCACATAATCAAACACGCACCATATAACCGCAACTATCTTCTTATAATGTAACACGCCCCATCAGCGCCGCCACGCAATCAACATTTCAGCAGTTCAGCGACGCCAGCACACTTGTCATGCTATCTATTTCCCAAATGAACATGGCTCCTCCCACAGGCGGGTTCGTGGGCTGTTATACTTACTCGGGCAAGTTCTTTCGTTCCACCTGCAGCATGGAAATCTCCACTCTCGATGACAACGAGGGCGCACACGCAGCCCCATCGCGCAGCTCGTTTCGGTTCTATCGGATATCGCTGGTAATTAAATGGGCAGGTTTCGGCCACTTAACATATTCATCGGAACATTTTTTCTGCAGTAACGAATCGCTAGAAAAAAATTCCGCACAAAACAAGTGAAGAGTAGTATGGATCACCGAAAACGTCACCAGGGGTGCTTGTTTCATGGCGGCAACACGCCTGCGAGTGGCACGTCGTGAGCGCGGTAATATTGAATGCGAGACATCGTAGCCACTTGATGAAATAACCTTTAGTTCTTTATGCATGCGTCCATAGTCTGTTTGATTCGGCTCATGGATGAATCCTTCCGCTCGCTGGTGTTGCGATGTGTTCCTCCGCAATAGCAAACGCGGTGGGTGGGCCCGATCTTCGCCGTGGGCATCTGTAAATGAAATTGGTCGACGCGCGAACTCGAGTACAAACTCTTCATTATGAGAAGGCCCCAGTTTACCTCGGGACTGCCACAGTGCCGGCGTCAGTATCAAGTGTTTCATGCGGTGGGCGCTAAGCAGCAGCTTCTATACACATAAAAGATTTGGTCAGCTTAAACTACTTTTGCAAGGCTGGACCCATCAGAGCAGATTGCGATCACCCAGTTTCCTTTGAGCTTTTTACGCGGCTCAGCGTCTACTAAGTCTACTCGATCTGCATTGGAGGCAAGACCACATCAGCTAGGTCTCAATTTGGCTGTTATTAGTTAGCTAAGCCTTAATTAGTGGTGTTCTAATTAACACGAAATTAAGTAATGATGTCCTGATTAATGTCGTCTTAATTATCGTCGTGTTGTGTAGCCTTAATTAGAAGGTATTAATTAGAATGGAGATAATCAGCCTTATCTTAAGCAGCACGCTGATAATTAAGCATGATCCTAATGAATAAGGTCCTAGTTAGCTTGGTGTTAATTAGAGCTCCTCTAATTAGTGTCCTTTTTAATAGCGTGACCTTATTTACCTCAGTCTTAGCCTCGCAATGCTTCATTGCATAGTATTAGTAAGATGCCCTTACGGAAAGAAGAGCATTTCCAGTGCCTCTCAGTGCGTTTCAGCGCCCGAATCACGGCGAATTTAGCTTCTGATTTGTGTAGTTTCTGATGCAAATATGACCTTGTTTGAGTCACTTATAATCGAAACTACATTTCAACGGTTATTAGATACTCCGTAAACGAATATCCACGATCTTCACAGCGAGTGTGGCTCACGAAGGACAGCCCTAAGCCTAATGGTTGGTTCGGCTAGAGTGAACTACTGCGGCTGTAGTACGCGAACCGTAAACAAGAAGGATATTTCCAAACGGGTGACGAAAACTAAAGTGTTCAGTGAGCAGTTGAGATGCCCGATTTTTTCTACATAGGTTTGACTAACCGCTTAGTGAGTCAGTGCGATTGTAGGAACACATCTGCCGGTTAGGTTAATATGTATTGCGGCAAAACGTCCGAGATAGACGTTCTGATCCTAGGCAGCACATAAATTAACTATCTTGTGCTAGGTTGTAGCGAGTACGAAGATACTAAAATCTGCGTTTCTAAACGAGAAAATGAAAAAAAAACTGGCTACCAGTATCAGTTATAGCAGGAAGAAAAAATAAGGTTCATCTGATCTCCTAAGCGTGGTGTAGCGGTAATGTGTCAAGCTCAAGGAGGTGTGGTGCGTCAAGGTGGTGGCTACGACTCCCGCTCGCTCGTTTCATTTTATTATTATTATTATTCTTTAGGTGTTTTGTTTCTTGACGCAGTGCTCGTGTTCCAGCCTCAATTACGATGTGGGCATGACCAAATTAAAAAAAATAAACAATTAAAAAGCCTGATTTAGGCCTAAAAGGGTGTCCCATTGTGCAGCGCGCCAGCGTGCAGCGTGACAGCGTCCCGGTACCCAGCGCCACACAGGTCGAATAATAATGTATGGCCAGGGTTACCTTTGGTGGTTACATTGAGCCAAATTCGCTACATTACGACCCTTCCTTGCGGTGAAATTTCATATTGGCGCCAAGGCTACTTTCTGGATACTTTAGAAGTTCTGTACTGGTGCATTAAGTAGCCATTTTTTCTTAATGCTTGAAAATAAAATGCACTGTTTCTAAGCTTTTCTGTCGTGTCAGGCGACGCACGCGGCCTCCTTCCACACACCAGCAGACTTATGCGCCTCGAAGTAACCCAAAGCAACATGCAATGCCAGTGCAAACAAGGAGTGGCGAAGTTGCGCGCATGTTGGCAAACGCGTTGCTGGCACGCTGCACACATTGCCCGCCGTGTATGCCTGATCCGACGCGCAAGTTTCTTATTTTGATGCACATCGCACGGTTTCGCACATCGCAAAGCAGATTTCCGCAACTAAATTAATCTGGGCTGTTCATCTCCAACCAAATCGCACCATCTGAAGCTGAACTGGTATTATATAAACTCTGCTGTCAAATTATGTGCGGGTTAAAAAAAGTGTATAGAATGTTTTATATCCCTACTTGTTGGCTTCAATGTTCCGATATCACTCTGAATCTGGCAAGAACTAGATCTATTTTGCATAGATTATACACAAGTGCACGGAATTTATTTTAATTTATTCAATTATTTGCAATTGGTCTAGGCTGAACACCAAAAGAGAGGGAAAAAATTAGCCTGCTCTTACTTCTATGGTTTTGCTTATTCGAAATGGTATTATTTATTGTAGAATAATAAAAACTGCACTCATATTATCGCTTCTGTTCTATTTGGCTAAAACATGGCGATAAAATTAAGCGGAGTGGCTGCTTTGGCTACTTTAAGCTTGAATTCTGGCTCTTTTTCAAATCCTCCCAACGGCAACTCAGTGTGTAGCGGTGGGACAGCGCCAATGGATTTTCCTATAGGGTGTGGTTTAATTACCGGGGTCTTAGCATAATTGGGCTAAATTAGCCTGGTGATAGCATGTCCTGACTTAAAGGGGTCCTGCAACATTTTTCCAAGGAGCCATGGAATGGATTCAGCAAGGAGCTTATTGCCTCACAAATTGACCGCCCAAAAATTTTTAGAATCCGTGCAATACGAGCGGAGTTAGAAAGATTCATCGCACGCTGAAATCGCTTTCTCTCTTATCTTGTCCCGACGAAAGCGCAAGATGCTTTACAGCCTAGCCATGTAAAGCATCTTGATCTGGAATATAGCGGCACTCACCTGCGCGCGCGCTTTCGTCCTCAATTCTAATCGGTTTTCTGCCCTCCCCTTGCCGTTCCGGCGCGCCAATGCTAACTGGAAAAATAATTTTAGATCTGCTCGCTGCCGTCATGACGCCACGCTTCTTTACCGAGCGAGCGCGCACGGGAAGCTGTGAAGCCATTTCCACCAACGTTTTCCATGAACAAAAAAAAAACGTTCGCCACAAGTTTTGTTTGTCCAACAGCTTCATTTTACCTTTTGCGTTTGGACTGCCGGTGGTTTAATGAATGTATTACGCTTTAAATTCTTTGGTGATTTATCTGTAAGCCATTTATTATTCCACTTACAAGTAACAATATATTGTACGCTGTCGAACGTGTGATCAATTTTAAAAGCGCAGTTTGATGGGCCAACAAAAGGACGAAATAAATCAGGTAAATTTTATTCAATCTTTATTCTTTATTTACACACACACACAAAAACACGACGCATTGTCCAGAAGATGCGCAGAAATTGTTCCTATTCATCCACTAAACATCTGCAGTTTTCTCTGTTGAGTGAGCGCTTTTGAACTGTCGTGCCGATTCTCGGATCGCTGTACCTGGTAGTCGTCCTTAAGTATTCCGGCTTGAAATGGAGCACACATACACCTGAAAACCATTTCAGAGAGCGATTTATCGCAGGCTTTCTGCTCCACATGCCCCTCATTGACTAAGTTACAAAGTAGGGATATCTTTGAGGTGTCTACAGGCATCTAAATTCGGTTTAAGAGCAGCAGTGCATATTTGAAGGAAATAAATTAGGCGAAGGTGCTGGCTTCACTGGCGCATAATTATAATACCGCGAAAAATGGTCGGACTTGCGGTAAGAAATACTACGTAGTACATAACAGATGCACGGCACCACCCCCCCAGCCCTCCTTCCCTTTTCTCAACAATGTAATCGGAGGTGTTACAATAAGCCCGCGGTGCTATGCGCAAATATCGGAATGTTTACCGACCCTGCAAAGAAAAACGCCTGTTCTGAGAATATATTCCTGCGCGCGTTTATTACTTCGTTTTGATGTGTCCGGGGTGCAAGCAGCGGAACGTAAAACGCATCTCTCGCTCAGATTGTGAAGTCGGTTGAGCGGAGCGTGAAGGTGCGTGTACTTCGTTTCGCCGTCCTTTTGCAGCCAAGCAGACCACGTCTCGACAAATGCGCTCGTCAAAAACTCGAAATATATGCAGTTCCTACTGTCTCTGGACGCTCGTTATCGCAGGGGTGAGCGTCATCGGCGCTCAGCTAAAAGTGCCTTATGTCAAGGCTTACGCTAACAAGCCAGAAGCGCACACATAATTTTACAGAAAGAACCGAACTTGTTAAGGGTGGTGCTTTAAAAACAACTCTAAAGCAAGTAGTATAGACACACGCATACATTCGAATCACTAGATAACGCATATGGATGTCACCCCGATGAACGGCACCCTCTAGTTTCCCTTCTAGGTCGACCTTTGGGAGTGAAAACACTCGGACCTTCGGCACATTGTCAATATCGGCGACAGTGGGGCCCGCAGAATTGCCCCATTGCGAGGGCTTGCAGGTGTACACTACGCGAACATTCAGCGAACGAAGAATATGACATCACCACGCAGCACTTCACAGACGCAGAAAAACATGGTCATCTTGATGCAGCCGCCAGAAGAAACACCAGCATCCCATGTCAGGCTTCGTCAGGCTTAGCAATCCTGAACTCTCGAACGGCGGGAGCATGCATGCGCACGTCTACTGGGCAGAAGACGAGGGTCAAAAGTGACTGACGTCAGAGGCCATGCCCGGAGTAGTGATCACACCTGAATTATTTTTCTAGGTGGCCTTGGGTGCGCACGGCATGCTCAACCCTCTACTGGTTCGCTGCAGCCGCATTTGGAATCATTGCGCGCGCTTGGTCGAGGCCCCTTGAACTATTAAATCTGCCCCTTAAAAACAGTCACGACGACAGTAGGCTTCCAAAGAACATAATGACAATTTTTTTATAAACTCTGCGATAAGCACGAGTGGAAGCGCTTCGAAAAAAAGTCAGTTTCCACGCAAGAGCGAAGCAATGAATGCAATAACAACAAATTGGAATGTCGCGCGAAGAACGACAACCAGATCGAAACGTGCAGAGCGCTGCTCAAGAATAAAGAACGCACAAAAAGAACACACACAGGACAAGCGCGAACTAACAACTTTCACAGCTCAACACTCTACGTGCTTTTCAGACTCCAAGGACGCAAAAACCGTGTATGCGCAGATATGCACAGGATGAGCGCGAAGTAAATAGTGTCACAGTCATTACTTCACTGTGTTTGAGCAGCGCGCTCTTTTCGCAAACGGAGTTTCGGCAGCGAGCGAAGTGAACTTCGTGCGCTCTGTATCGCAATAAAATGAGTACCAACAAGCCGCTGAGCGGTTTACCTCTCCACTGGCGCTTAGGCTGTTCCTAACGCAGTGGTGCTCTCCCTAACGCAGTGGTACTTGATGTAAACAACATAAAGTATCGACGAGAATTCCTTTCATAACTGTGGTCTTGGTGAGCTCAAAGAACGTAGACAGGAAGGAATGTGGTGGTTTCGTTAAATTCAATTGGCCGACAAGAGTGGGTTCGGCGCCTTTTTGTACCAGAGCCGCTGTCATAGTTACGCACTCACATACATACATACATACACACATACATACATACACACACACACATACATACATACATACATACATACATACATACATACATACATACATACATACATACATACATACATACATACATACATACATACATATATACATAACCGTTCGGTCTCTGCCAGCGGCAAGTTATCTTGTCGTCCGCTTTTTAAATGCCAGGCATTTCTTAGCGAACTTCGGTGACATTGAGCGTATCTATCTATCTATCTATCTATCTATCTATCTATCTATCTATCTATCTATCTATCTATCTATCTATCTATCTATCTATCTATCTATCTATCTATCTATCTCGCCTCCTACGACTTTGTGCTCTCCTGACGGTATCGTTAATGGGATTTGCACCAAAATTGGTACGGCATAACATGACTCTATGACGCACACGATTGAGTGGTCATATCATAAAACTCATGACTAACTTATCATGAACGGCATGATTTACATGACATGTCTCTGGTGCTCCTGTGGCCGTTTGCTTAACTTGATATATCCAAAAATTGGTACGATGAGACATTTCAGCATTTCAGCATGACCAACATAATTGACAGGTGGTAATATGAAAACCATGACATGCATGTCATGTACAATATGACTTGCATGCCGCGCTCATGGCACGCTCGCAGCCGTTTCGCTAGCTTGATATACACCAATTTTGGTATTGCGTGACGTGATTGTATGACGAACATAAATGACAAGTGGTAATATGGAAATAATGACACGTCATGTGCAACATGACCTGCATGCCACTCTCATGGCACGCTCGCGGCCCTTTCGCTAGCTTGGTATACACCACATTTGGTAATGCGTTACGTGCCTGTATGACGAACATAAATGACAAGTGGCAATATGGAAATCATGACATGTTATATGCAACATGACTTTCATTCCACGCTCATGGCACGCTCGTGGCCATTTTGCTAGCTTGATATACACCAAATTCGGTATTGCATGACGTGACTGTATGACGAACATAAATGACAAGTGGTAATACGGAAATTGTGACATGACATGTGCAACATGACTTGCATGCCGCGCTCATGGCACGCTCGCGGCTGTTTTGCTAGCTTAATATACACCAAACTTGGTATTCCATGACGTGTCTTTATGGCAGACATAAATGACACATCGCAAAAGGAAAATCATGAAATCCATGTCATGTACAACATGATTTACATGCCACGCCCATGGCGCGCTCAGGGCCGTTTCGCTAGCTTGACATACATAAGAATTGGTATTGCGTGACGTGACTGTATGACGAATATAAGTGGCAGCTGGTAACATGAAAATCACGACTTGCATGTCATGTGCAACGCCATTCACATGTCATGCTCATGGTGCACTTGCATCCAGTTTGCTAGGTTGATATACACCAAGTATTGCGCGATCTGAGAATATGACGAACATAAATGACAGGTCCTAACATGTAAATCATGACATGGGTGTTATGTACAGCATGATTTGCGTCTTGCTGGCTGCTTCGCATTACATCGAGTCCCACAACGCGTCGGATCTGCTGTTTTTTTCCTTCACATTTACATTGCACTTACTACAAGCATCCCATATAATTTCTTTGACATCATTGTCCGTTAGGTTTCATTAATTTTGTACCGTTACCGTTAAAGGAATTTGCTTGAACAACACTGTAAGGTAGTGGAATGGGTGTCGTTGTCACTTTGGTAGCAATGATACAGTAGCAAGTTACCGGAATGCTGTCATACGATATACGAACCTAATTTGCAGCGTTATAAACACTACAGGGTAATTCAGCAAATATCAGGGGCCTGTTCTGATAGAAAAGCTTCATAAAATGGTGAATGTATATATATATTTTTGTTGTACTTTGTTTGCCCTATGTCTCTGATGGTACTTACACTTGCATTCAGTGTATTGCCTAACATCAAATCTTCATGTCTTGTAACCCTATTGAAAATCCTTGTTTGGTGGATGCTGGAATCGTTGCTGGATATGGTGGAAACAATAGTGGATGTGGTGGAAATAATAGTGGATAAGCTGGAAGCTGTGGTAGTCATAATGGCTGATGATGGCGAGAGTGGAAAAAATGGTGGCAGATGGTGATGGTGGTGGCGAGCCAATGATGGTGGCAGTGGAAAATGCTGGTTGATGGTGGCGATGCAAAATATGTTTTGGTGGATGGCTTGGTGAACAAGCTGGATGACGGTGGCATAGTGGAAACATGGTGGATGATGGTGGCATGACAGAAATGCACGTGGCACAGTACGTGAAATCACTGGTATTTGCAACGTTTCCCTCTCGAATGTGTAGACAAATGTGTTTGCAGTACAAATAAGCCAACGCTGATCATTACGCTTTCTAGCAGATGTCTTTTTTTATTCATGCGGTGACAATACCGCGTCAATATTTGTGGAGCGCAGAATACGTGAATGTTTACATTTTTATCGCGTACTTAATATCAGTTTGACAACCGTGATGTCGTGCTGTATTGTGATGTTTACGTGTCTAGAGGTGTCGGTGTGAACAGCGACGGTAAATGTGTTACATCGCCGTGCAATTGTAGAACTAAATGAGACTTTTCAAAGTTCAACGGGTTGACCAGAAAACAGCTGCCACTTGATAGCGCCACGCTAGAAAGTCAACTCTGGAAATTCTTGCACACTCATTACTTCAGCTGCACTTAAGGTAACAGTTAAAATGCGTGCGAAGCTAAAATGTACAATGTTTCACCTTCGGCATGCGTCGAGATAAGCCGCACCAAGTATGACTTCCACCATCCGATTCTACCACCATGACTTCCACCAAAGTTTAGGCCTAGCGTACCGAGCGAGTCCGTCTACGTGTCATCGGCGCTTCTAGGTTTCAGGATACACGATTCCGACGAGTACGAATGACTTTACAGCACAGGTGTGACATCGGTTAACCTAAATGGAAGTATTTTTTCTTGTGTGAGGCGTCCGCACAAGAAGCGATGAACATAAATGAGACGCGCTTCCAGCGAACGCCTCCGGTCACCGATAGCCGCTGGTCACACTCACTCACTCTCCGGCACTTCTCTGGCTCCTATGCGAGAACACATATTTGTCAATTTGTACGTCTTCCTGAGCCAATATGATGACATATATTTCCCGCGTACTGCATTCTATTTGGCGTAGCGGTTATGTAGTAGTACCTAACGATAGCTGCACAGATCAGTGCGCTGGCACGGCCACGCTCGTTGCGCAAAAAGACATCACAGTATTCAATCAATTGTACACGCGTATTTATCGAACGAGCTTAGAGTCTACACGAAGCCTCTGCACATGATTCCCTTTCAAAAGAACGAGAAACGGGTATATTAAACTCGGCAGTAACAGCCGGTGGATATGTAAATATATACTTTTTAGTTACGTTGTGAATTATACCAGAAATTTAGTGCTGTTGTCATTACCGACATGCCATTCGTTACTGGCATCTGTTTTCTTATGTTTAATCAATGTGCAAATTTTAGTAGTAGGGGTAAGATCGTGTCTGTCTCAAGTATGCGACATACAACGCTGAAGTTAAACGATGAGTTAGTGTAGACTAGTCGCTCTGCGACCCTCAAAGCAAGTCTCAGTGTTGTTTAATTACAGGTCAAGGCAGTATACCTTATGACATGTTTTTTTTCTCCTCGGACTTCATAGCATATGTAGAAATCGCATGGCTGTATGGAACTGTGATGTAAATATTAGATCAGTGAACTCTTACTTTACCGAATCTGTGAGCAAATTACGGGAAGTATTTCGGAAATTGGAATATGGCGAAGAAGTGTTGGCATTGATGGATGATCTTGTCAAAATGAAAGTTTTGTAATCTCAGCCGCACGCCGGAAGCGCTGCGGTATAACAGTGTGTACATGTATGGCAATAAAGAAAAAAATTCAGTGTGGCATAGTGGTAGAGTACTTGACTCATGATCCGAAGGTCCCGCGTTCGACTCCTCGTGGCGGAAAGCTTCTTTTTTTTCAAGCTTTTTTTTTCCCTCAGGCTTTCTTCATTGCTTTCTATGCAATTACTTAGACATGGAAGCTAGGGACGATGATCCTGACGGTTTAGAGCCGTTTTGCGCTCCATTGGTTTCCAGCATCCATCACATTCCAGCATCCATCCTACGCCAGCATACACCATATGTCACCGTATTCCAGCACCATAATCCACCATAATGATGGATGGTGGAATCCACCATTTTTATGGTGGAACAGATTTTCAATAGGGAATCTTTATTATTTTTATGTTACTTTGTTTGCTCTTGTTGATACTTTATTTTATGTACCCAACTCCCCTCTGTAAAGCTATGGGCGATTGAGGGTAAACTATATGAAATGAAATTAAAATGTTGATGGCACTCAACTTGTAAGCATGGGAGCGAACGAAAAAAATAAAGATCTTAAAATGGTGTCATACCTGTTTGATCAAGTTCTTCAATGCACTCTGCTCCAATGACACAAGTACTCCACTTGTCGCTTTTGATTGTGAGCGGTGACTTTATCCCTTTACGGCCTGACCCGCACAAACGTGGGGGGTCAATAAAGACGCTCACGAAACGGCACCTGTTTCAGTTTCGGTTTCACAGCTCTGTGCCGCTGAAGTCAAAGGTTACGGGAATATATCTGTTTCAGTAGTTCAATAATTTCGGCACCAGGACGAGTAATCTTCCACAAAAAATGCCGTCTGAGCACGTGCGCCGACAGCAGCTACGTCAGATGTGTAAATCAACGCTCTTCTTATAATATTTTTTTTCGGGAGTGTATGCATACGAAATGAATATTAAGACTTAGAAAAACATGCTTCGCTAAAAAACTTGCGCGTTCTTACCACACACGCTGTGCTCACGCGTGAAAAAGTCACCCGCACGTTTGTGCGGGCTGGGAGGGCTTTAGTCCTCGTCAAGTGCACGGCAGGGCGGCACAGGTTGGCTCCTTCGCGCGTGGTTGCGGTCGCGCATTCTGTCTTTCTATTGCGAATAGCTTTCTTGGCATGTTATTGGCACTTCTTTGGTTGGTGTTTCCTAATGTTTTCTTATATCTCAAGTTAGCGACGCGAAGTGGTGTGCGTGAATTGTGATCACCCTTTACGCAGAAAATAGTAACTTTGTGAATGTGTTGTGACACGTGCATTATATTTCAGAGAATTAGATTCTACATTGCTTATCATATAGAGTTTCAGTATCGCCAGTGAAATTTTATAATAAATAACATTGAGGGTTAAAATCACTAAAATTATCTAACTTAGGGAACAAGTTTCTGTGGGCGCTGAATTTTCTTTTTTTTTTCACATGCCAAGATTTTCAAACCAGAGGATGATGAAGACATAGAAGAGATATTGAGCCTCCTGATGTCTTGCGTCGGAATTGGATAGGGACCACGTTGACGAATTGACAGAGATTCATATTCGTGGTTCGAGCCAACTTAGGGATGAAAACTGGAGTATGGAAGGCGAGTTTTTGAGCAGTCGCCTCCGTAATAACTGGGTCAGGTGACGACTCACCCTATCCTGCCAGTTTCAGTGAAATTGATGTATTTTGTAAGAAGACACATTCTGCAAAGCCTCACCTGCTTGGAAGTGGGGGAGACAGCCGACGTTCTTGTTGTTGTCAAGACTCCTTTGCCGACTTTCTCACACTAATTTAATGCAACGATCTTTGAAGTTACTGGCGACAAAACGGCAGCAGTGTGCCCTTGTTGTACACATAGAACAACTTTGCAGAAGTAAGTGTGCAAAAGACCAAACTTTGGTATGGACCTGATCATGTGCTGCGCATCCGATCTCTGAGGGACTTTGCTCGTCACCAGGCGCCCAAGAATTGCGGAAAGAAAAATGTGTCACAAGATCAATCCTTAGACAACTTTACTGGACTGTAAAAGACGCCCGGCATAGTCAAGCGATTGCAGCTATACCTACCACTGGCGATCAGTATACAGCTGGACATATGCACACCACTGCAGGCTGTCAAGTGTAGCTTCTTGTTCAAGGACGCGTTGTATGAAGTGCAACTTATACCTGTGCCTCACAAGTGAAACACAATACTCTAAAATGTTGCATTCGCAGCGCTGACCACACGCATCTTTTGCTTTGTGTTAGCCGTTATGAGTGTATTCCTCGCTGCAGTGAATCACATGAATGAAAGCCCAGCCCGAACATATGTGCGGGTCTGTTTTCTGTGGCAAAAACTCCAATTCTTACAGTTGAACCTTTGAAAACTTATTTAGAATAGCAAACATCAATTTTTGAGCAAGTTAGCAATTTTTTTATTGTATTTATCTCGGGCAGGAAAGGGTTATTGCAGATGATTTATATTCTTCTTATGTTTTAATTCGTGCAGGTAATTCAGGTAATTCGACATGAAATAATGCACGGCCACGACGTTACAGGGATAACAATAGACGACGAGAACAAAAAAAGAATCTGGGTCTCGCGAAATTTTTTAAAGACGTACACGGAAAAAGCCTACTGCTTATGGCAATCGTATGAAGATCTTGTGAGTATATGCATCATTACACCGGAAGTCAATATACGCCATCTCGCGATAGCCTCAACACAAATTGCCTGTTTAACGGAAACGCTCGTCAGAGTCAATGGAAGTTATTTAAAATGCATAAGTAGACGGAAATAGAAACAACCTTGCAAGACCACCGAAATTACCATAATAACACTCTCTCACTCCTGTATATCTACTATTCTAATTAAAGCTATAAACTTTCTTTGTTAAATTGTTTCAATGCAACGAACTTGTAGCCGAGTGAAACCAATTTTTTTATTATCTCATCTTGCTACATTTGTGGCTCAGAAGGCGTGCTCTGTTCAGCACGAATGGTATCAAGACGCGTGGTGCGGGAGCCGCTCGGCAGGACAACAGCATTGCGTACAATGTCCAGTTACTTCATCAGTTAATTGGAGATTTATAATTAATATATAACAACAATGTTCAGTAGGATTAACCTAAGAAATTAATGAGCAGGCATAAGGTAGTCGGCATGAGAAGGTATACACGCTCTAACGAACTAACGGAGCCTAAAAGCGGTGAAGAGAAATTTGGGCACAGCCAGAAACCAGATGTACACACTAAAAGACAAGCAAGTGAATGTCACTAACACTATGGATAAGGTATTTAAAGTAGCTCACCTGTACTACAGAGGTCTGTACAGCAGCCGGTATACAACTGGGACTATAATGGAAGAAGTAGTAGTCCAGAGAATCACACATCTCACCAGTGTCCACAAGGGAAGTAAAGGAAACCTCGGAGGAAATAGGAATATACAAGGTCGCTGGTGAGGATCAGATAGCATCATAACCACAGATTGTGGCTGTATGTGAACTTCCTCTTCACTGCCAGCGTACCAGAATCTTAGAAGAATGCTAACATCATGTTTATTCCTTAACAAAGGGGATGCCAAGGAATTGAATAATTACCGGCCGGTCATTACACTGTCCTTTGACTGCAAGCTATTCGCAGCTGTATAATCGCTAATAGTATGAGGGTCACCTTAGTATTCAACGTGTGAAAGGCCTAAGCAAGATTCCGTACAGCCTTCTCGACATAGATCATATCCACACTATCAACCGCAGATATTCAAAATGGGCAGGGCCATCTGTCGACAAATCCATAAGCTCCATCCACCATGTCGTATTGTGCGCGAAAACGAAACCAGTCGCATATAGACGGTTTCACCAGCGTATGTCGTTCTCTGGCAACATTGTGTGTTCCCCGGAAACGCACCCTAGACCACTTATTGTTTACCTTGTTTTCGCATGCGTTGCTGGTCATGGCTGCTTACGTTCTTATCTTTTCTGCAAACAGCATTATTCCGATTAAGCACTCGCGACTCGGGTTTTGCTCTGTAGTTCCAGGATGCAGTCTACAATCCGGAGCTAACTGCTATCGAAAGTCGAAACGTTCTATTTCCCGGGAGATAAGATAGAAAGAGCGCCTGCATTCGAGCGATTAGGCGAAAAAACTGGATAACCTAAAGAGCGCGAATATTAGTTTCGCCAGTGAACACTATAATTCTACGCAACGCTACCGCTGGCGTCCAAAGCCATCCACACATAATTCATTGCGAAAGAAGGGCGGGGGGGGGCGGAAGGGCGGAGCACAGAGTTGGATGCCACACTCTTCCTACCTCAGAAAACATCCTATAGCTAAATCCATTTACTCTCGCACCCCTTTTAAAAAATCCAAGCATCACCATGCTCTCGCGTGCCGATGCAGCAAAGACACTGATTGCTACTTTGGTAATGTCAACCCTGCTGGCAAGCGAAGGTTGGCCGCAGCCATGCCGTCGGCACAGGCAGGACTCTATCGTGGTCATTCCGTGTACCTGAAGCACCGCCTCTGCGCAAGCAGGCAGGGATAAAAATTGTGGTCTGTAAGCCAAGCGGAAGATAAAGGTTCTATTTTCATCAGGGGGGCGTTGGTCTGCTGGCTGCTTTTCTCGGCGCGTGTGGAAGGCGCCAAGCCGCAGCGCAGCAGCGCTACGTTACATATAGGTAATAATAATAATATCTGGGGTATTCCGTCCAAAAACCACGATATTGTAACGAAGAAGAATTACTCCGGTACAGAGGCAGCAACATCGAGCTTGCAGCAGACGCTCCAGCTAGTGAAATGTGCAGCTCCCGGCTGCTTCGCATCCTCACATGGTTCCCTTTAGCGGGAGATGGGGAATTTTTTACTATGCAAGCTATATACAGATTAACAGGTATCTTCCCAAGTCAGCTTAACTGTTAAAATTTTCAACACGCAACGCTATTTACATCCCCGAGCCACGAAAACTTCGTTTCAAGAGCCGGTCTCTGATATATTTGCATAGACGCGTGCGGATTCATGTGGCCTGGTAGGATAGAATTCGAAGTAATTTAAGTCAATCGCTTGAGGATTCACGATGACAGCGAAGCTGTATATGGCTAGGTAAAGTCAAAATTTGTTCGTCCAGTGGACGTAATACTGATGGAACGTATGTGCCACAGAAATTGGCCAAGCCCGCTACTCCCCATTAGTCCACTAAAAATGAAGAAACACACGGGCTGCAAACACCAATTTAGATTACTTGACAGACATGACAACTATTGAAGAAAGATTTATCTAAAGTCGTCGTTTTAACGGAGTGATAAAATACGAGACCGCATGTTTCATACTGGCTGGTTAACTATCCGTCCGGAGTGCGGAGGCGCTGAATTAATTGCGATAACATTCTAAATTATCTGGTTAGCGCCAGCTTTGATACCTCAATATAGTTATTACTCCCAACTATGACATACTTGATTATCACTGCAGTGACAAAAAATTTGTAAGGCCAGCTTCTTCTTCACTACCGGCTCCGTAGTTTATCTAGAGTAGTGGGTGAGCGTCACGTAGCAAGAAGCAACCGCAGAAGCAAAGGTCCGACATCTTGAGGGATAGAACAAGCCTGGATCGCCATGGCGTCTCTGTCAATCTGTCAATCGTATGGCGTTCCCTCACAGCCTCCCAAGTGGCCACACGTAAGTTTATTTACTGAGATTTAGTGAGTGCTCTGGTACGCAGTGCAATAACATAGCGATGCGTCGTGTATGCTACGAATGGTAGTTTTATCGGGGAGCACATTATGCCTATATTTGAGTTAAAGGCATGCCTGCTAGTCTGAACGGGCGATGTTTTTTTTAGCTTGCGTCAATGCCTATGTTCCTGCGAAATTGAGCTGATTCAAATGAGTCACTTACTTAATCAATTAATCCGAGAGCCTTCCCTGCTCGCCCCCCCCCCCCTCCTTTGGCCGTTCTCCCTGCGATTAGCGAGCCTCAGACAGAGCGAGGCTGCATATATCAGATTTTGGTGAGGCTAAATCCACATTGTCCTATTCTGCCTAATGTCTGGTGAGTCTCACAGTCCGAGTTAGCTTTGTCTCATTCCTTGTGAGTATGAGTGTTTTGGTAAGCATTTTTACGACTACGTAAGCATTCAGTATACCCTAAGCCTCTCACGCAAAATAACTTGCATATTGTGCGACAATAATAATAACAATAATAATAATAATAATAATAATAATAATAATAATAATAATAATAATAATAATAATAATAATAATAATAATTATTATTATTATTATTATTATTATTATTATTATTATTATTATTACTATTATAGTTCGCAATCACCTACAAACGCGTCTTGCAAGCCAGACGGGCGTGCTGTGCAGAATTTACATTGGAGCCTTTGCAGTGGCCGTGAATGTCTCACCCTTCAACCAACGCGCAAAACAGCAAAAATAAAGGAAACGCTACATTGCCTTAGTGCATCTGCTATAGGACGGGCTGCACTGGTGTGATTCTTTTCTAGTGTGCTCATATGCGTGACTAAAAGACATTGATCGTTATAACCTCTCTAAATCATTTAGCAGGACGTGCTTTGTATTTACGGTGTTTACCAGCACTGTTCTTGTCGTCTGTTATCTCTTGCATGACAGAATAAACAAGCTTTATTTTATTTGGTGCATGAGCTGGGTGTTGTCTTGTAAAGTGCTGCTTCCTTAAGTGGTGTGATTTTGGATAACGCAGGAGCCGAATTCATATGGGCCCAACAAGAGACCGGGCCTCCAGGTGGAGCCCGTGGACGAGGACGTGAGCAGCCTGGACGAACGCAATTGGTTGGGGATGACGTTCTTCTGCCTCGTCGGCGCTCTTCCAGTAACCACCTGCAGCCTCCTCCTGGCCTTCGTTCTGCTCTCCAATGAGGCGACAATGGGAGAAACCAACACGGTAAGCTGACCATCTGCATGAATGTTGTGTACCGTTGTTCTAATTACGATAGGTCCGACCGAGTACTTCCTGCGCAGGAACAATAATCAGAGCACTTATCCTACAGTTCATGACAACGCTGAACTAGGTGTTTTCATAAAACGTCTAACAATTTCGTAGACAAACGAGATGGTTTGCATGCGCCTCTATATTTCCAGCTGCTCATAACCCACGTGCAATAGAGAGCACCTGGGAAAAAATAATGGCATAGGAAGTTTAGCCTACTAGTGTCAATTTGCAATATCGGTTCAGACGGCATAACAGCGACTCGAGAACACCCTATCAGCGCAATATGACCGCGTCAAGCGACTCAACGCACTCGCTCGAAAGCGAGAGCTAGCTAAGAGCTTTAAGCATGGAACTGTTAAGCCTTCTGAAGTATGCACCGGTGAGTAGTGATGAGAGCATCAGGCTGCAACGTTCAGAGGCCCCGAAATAAAATACCACCATCGGAGTGTTGTGACCAATTTACTCATGCTTACCCGATGTACAGTATCAACGGAAAAATATTGGCACAAGTGAGCGGTTCTCGAATTGGCGAAATTGCGACACGCGGCGCTGCGTTTTTGCCGAGCGCGCCAATATCCAGAGTGCCAAGCACGTTCCATTTTCCAAAGCAGGCGTGGCCCGCGGAAAGCACTCCAACAAGCATCTTTTTCTGGGCAACTGCGAGAAAGATACCGTTGCCCGCAACTTCAGCTTCAGATAAAAGAAAAATAAAGATATTGTGTGCATAGCCCCATATGGCGATAAGTAATGAACAAGCATTTCTTTAAGATGTGGACTTTTGGATGGGCCAGCAGCAAGCTGGGCTGCTTTACGCCGGTCCGCCGGCCACCCCTGCCTTGGAAAGTGGAATGTGCTTGGCAATCTCGCTATAGGCGTGCTCTTGAACAGCAGCGCAACAACAGCGCCACGTGTCGCAGGTTTGCGGCTCCGGCCACCGCTCACTCGTGCTAATCTTTTTCCGTTGAGATTATACCTAAGCGCTGCACTGATGTCACTCGTAAGTCGTCTTTGCGTGTGAGCATGGGTTAATTGGCAGCCGGATGGTTGGGGAAACGGACGGGTGACGGCACACCGGAATGTGCATCGCCCGTCGCCGAATGCCATCATCTGAACAAATGGAATGTTCCGCGAGCTGCAGAACTACGAGAATGTTCCCTTTCGAGAGCGAATACGATGTGTGTGGTTTTCAAGCAAGTGTTCACTGGTAGATTTCCTGATGACCGGTGCATTTCTCGGACAATCTTGCTCGTATTTGGCAGCGCTGCGCGGACAAAAAAAAATGAATGCGTCCTAAATTGCTCAGTTTTCATCTGGAGTGCTAAAGTACGGCCTTACCGTTTCTCTCTGGCGCACAGTATATTCACCTCATGATTAGGCGCTTTGATGGTCTCTGAACGTTCACACTAAAGCGTAGACAGAGTGATGAGTTTTATTTTTGTCCGTGTACTTCTGTGGCTTAGAGGACACTGTAGAGAAGGGCGAAGCAATAACAACACTGATGCGCAAATGCACATGACATATGTAATAGGAAAGCGCAGAGCTTCCGAAACAACTAATACATATAATTGCTAAAACTACACTCTTAATCAGGTCCCGCTTAAGGTGCCGGATATAGCCAGGAAACCGGATATTTTTCGCCTGGTTTCCGGGATATAGCCAGCATTTATCTAGGACCTGATTAAGAGTGTACTGTAAGCATGTGAAACAAACTAATCCATCGTTTTGGCCACCAAATATCTTGGCGCGGGCCTCCTCGAGGCCGGCGCGCATGCGCAGACTACCTACCCGGAAAAGGCCCATAGTCTACACATGCGAGCTTATTACAGTATGTATAAATCCAGGCAGCTCTGCTCTGCTTTTCCTGCTGTGAACAGTGGTCCTACTGGACTTGCGTGTTTTTGATGGCCGTTCTTGTAATTTCACTTGTGATATAATAAAAATATTGTCGCTGTAATTGTGCCTCCCGCATCACTTAACCTCTTTCTCCTCATCCGAATAAGTACCAGAAAAAGAGCACATATTCGGGAGAGGAGAAAAACAAAACTAGGAGCATGGGAAAGGAAAACAATGCGAGTGAGAAAGGGCATAAAATGAAAAGGGACATTACAATCCGGATTGTAGAAGGTTTCTATCCCTACTTTTCAAGGCCTGTGCTGGTCGTCGAGTATCTTCTTAGAAGAACAGAGTTTTTTTACCTCTTAAAAGAAGGATTGTATATACTCTACAATCCTTCTACAGGCCGGACATTGGCGGAGATAGCAGACTGCTACAGTCGCATGAATGGATTTTAGGCACCCGTTAGAAGACGTCCGTTTCGGATTGGCCAATCCGCTTCGTAGCAGTTTTATATCGCTTTTGTGCTGGCTGGGCCTCGAAACGTATTCATCAGCAATGCCATATCGTGGACACTTGAAAACTATATAACCACATTCTGTTCTCTCTCCATTCACCAGCCCTAAAATAGAAGAACGATCGGGCCCTCTGTTTCTTGACGACTTGTCTGAAGAGGTCCGGAAAGAGCAACCTTGGCCGAAAATCATTACGAAAACGGTGCCGCCTTCGACCACCACTACTGCGCGTCCTAGTGTTGGCCCCACCAAGGAGAAGATTTGCGGAACTCATGATTGCCGCAACCTGGCCAAATGGCTTGGATCGAAGCTGGACGAAAGCGCAAAGCCTTGTCAAGACTTCTACCGCTACGTGTGCGGCACCTACCGGGGTACCAACGAATTTTCTCAAGTACGTATCTCAAGGCAAGGATATCTTTCATGTGCCCGGAGTATCGCCTACAATGCTTTGCGAATTGTTAGCCATAAAAAATTATCGAGGTTTCTGCAAAAGAAGACGCGCAGAAATTTTTTTGTACTAAGTGTATGAAAAACAGTTCTGTATAGTCAAAGAACAAAATTTAGAAGTTTCCACATAGTTAAAAAGCGTACCACCAAGATACTGAGGCTTCGACGTATCCCAGCGATAAAATATAGCAATAGATATGGGGTCTTATGAAAAGTTTTCCACATCTCGTGTAAAAAAAAACTAGTTTTTAGAGCGCAGCTATTAGACGCCCGTTCTTTGGCGCCCGTTCCGCGCTCGCTACAACTTGCACCGTCACGCGCAGCAACTGGCTGACGCGGGCCAAGAAACCACACCCAACTTATCGGCCTACTGCTGCAACGGGGCAGGCGAGTCGCGGCCGCAGCTGATTTCCTTCGTTAAAACGACGGTTGAGAGGTGCACGATCATGGTGCGCGAATGTGCTAGTCACTTGTTCTTTTTCTTTTTTTTTGCTTTTTTTTTGTATTTCGCGGGCTTCTTTGCAGCTGAGAAAAAATGGTACACGTGAGACTTCCTATATGGCACATAATGCTATGGCAGTTTCTTAAGACGCTATCGAACTTTGCCAATCCCATTTCTTGCCTGAAGTTAATATTCAGCAATTTAGTTAAGTAATTCTAATTAACAAATTCATTAATTACATAAAAATGTCCATATTGCGCAAGGCGGCTCTCACTAATACGCAGCTGATTTCACTCGCCTGCCTCTACTATTTCATTTTCAAACCCTTCGCATTACTTAGCTGGGACGACCGGAATATATATTGCATGGTCACACGTATGAGCTCTGAAATAAAGTTTTCCGCTTACGTACCAGAGAGTTGCCTAAAGTGTACTTGTGGGGTATTTGGCTGATCATCGCAGCGTATGGCAGCGCACACCGGGAGAAAAGACGAACACGACAACAGCGCAACACCAGTAGAAGCATAGAAATTTGCTTCTGCCTTGCTACATAGTTCAACGTTGTTGCGCTGTCCTTTTCTTTCCGTGTTCGCCTTTTCACCCGGTGTGCGCTGCGATACGATGCATAGAGTTGGTTGAAGAGCAAAATATGCTGGAAAACCACCCTGCAGCACTATATAGTTAAAAATTACCAAGCCGCGAGAAATTTCAAAAACAAAAAATGATTACAAAATGAAGACATTTCTTGCACTTCGCTTTTACTGCTTCTTCAAGATTGGTCACCTTCTGTCGAACACCACGATCTCGCACGCCTACAACACCAGAGTTCCCGCCAGGGGTCAGACTTCGTGGCAGAAAGCGGCTGGACTCTTCCAGAGCTGCGTTTCCATGGTAAATGCGAGTCGGAAAGAGGTACGTGCAGAACGAAACGCTTAATTATTGAAAAATCACTCACTGCAGCGAAACATTTGTAAGAAGTTTTTTTTTCTGTTTCACTTCATCTGTTACTAAGCGTGTGCATTGCCAACTTATGAGGCAAGCTCTTCTTTGTCAGCCTTGAAGTGGCTGTCGTTGCGGCGCTTATTGTGTGGACATGATGATTAAAAGAAGTATGTCCACTTCCCTATGTTAATTCCCTCAACAGCACTTCTGGAAGCACTCACATGGGATTATTCCAAGTGTATGAATATACTACTATTTATCAACAACAATCGTTATGCGAACGAATACTTCGAAGCAAGATACTCGTCTTGAATCTTTCACGATCCCTTGATGGATATACAAGATGACGCAGAGAACATTGTGCTAGCACTAATCGAAAAGCAAAGAAAAATTAGTACAATATACGATTTTGAGACCCACGCGATGTCTTGTTACATGCACTATTTCAAAGGTAATGAAATGTTTTTATATTGACACATAGAAAATGTCCACTGACGGAACGCAAATCTGCTATTCTATGACGAGAACCAAAATGGCAAACTCAAAAGCGCTGCAAATGCGCAAGGGAAACTTAAAATAAGGTGCACGGTACACCCGAAGTGCCTACAACTACCGCGGGTCAGCGGTATCTGTACTAGAGGCATAACGAATCAATTGTTAACTAAGGGGCGCTATTCCCAAGATTGAGCAAACTTACTGGGCCGATGAGAGCAATCAAAAAGCGGCGTAATAGGGGCGATGAGTGGGGTAGGGGGGTACGTATTATGCGAAGCAAGTGCACCGGGGCAAATTTCCTCTTCTTTTTGTTTCTTGCTCCAAGTTAAAAACGTTCTGTCTCATTGCTGCCATTACTTAACACAAACCACTACATAAGAAAAGAAAAAGATGACCGCTGATCTTGAAAGCATTGTTATGCCGGTATAGTGGGATACTGGTACATTTTAATAAAGAAAAGGATGCAGCCGATATAAATGAAAGGGGCAAATTTTTGTAGTTTTCCCTTGGTACCATGTGGATATGTTGCCTTTTAAATTAGAAGGTTTTTTTTTTAATCAAGTGAACATTAATATCATTCAAATTATTATATAGAACTCGCCCGCCAACGGTTTGAACAAAGTGATACAGAAAAAAACTCTGCATAGTCGCGTATAACAAACGCACACGTGAAGACTTTCGCACAATGCGTTTGAGCCGGTAGATTCGCTTCTAGGCATACAAAAATATTTCACGAACAATTGGATGAAATTACTCGAAACAAAAGATTCCTCTTCGTATCTAATCGAATAAATTTGAAGAAGGGTCAAGCTCCTGCGGTGTATTTGCATGTTAAACAAAAACATATTACAATTCATGTAATGTTCGCTACTATTGGAAGCTGCAGCATGGGATGGAAATTCGTGTGTGTAAAAAAAAAGGAAAAAAAAAGGTTACGTCTGCAGAAATGTAAATGCGTTTCAGACCGGTGACCTAGTGGCGTGGATGAATTCACTGAACCTGGACATGAAGAATGAGACCAAGTTGCGCACAGTGGACGCAGTCGACATGATAATTCGCTGCAACTTAGACTTCGGAGTCCAGGTCATCTTTTCCATCACACTTCACGCCACATGGTTCCAGAATAGGAGACGAGCGATGCAGGTACGTGCGATTTTATTGATACATCATGCTGCTGTTTACACTGAACTGTTTCGCAACCTTTATAAGCGAGCACATTTGCTAGAACTAATGAGAGTAAGTTCTCGTTGAATATATATTCGGACAACCACAGAAATTCCCTGAAGCCACTTCTGTCATTTTCTTTGATTCTACCTTACGATAACGCACACAATAGCCATTCTTATCGTTTCCTTGGCTTCACTGAGGGCTGTCTTCGTGTGCGTCTTTCGCTGCCTGTGTTTTTCTTTCAATGAGCTTTACGATCACAGCACATGAAGGCACAGCAAACATTGGCGTTTACTGATGTTAACATACAACAGCCGTACAGCTTCAATAGCGGAGCAACGGTGCTCGTTTGCTTTCTTAAGCACGATAGTTATTTGCTAAACACAACATTTACATTACAATTACTTCTAATAACATCCCCTATACTTTCCATGGCGTCATTGTCCGTTAGTTCTCATTATTAGAAGTACAGTGACCTAGAAGGTAGGTAGTGAGCTCACTGGGCTCGAACGCCTGACGCTACCGATGTCGCCGCGCAAGAAAGCGTTGGCCACGCCCGCTCTATTGATCTCGACCAACGTATCAGGTGCACTCGACTGTCGTGTCGTGCTAGCAGGGAGACACGACGCGCAGGAACGAATGGTGCTTACAGTGCTGCGCACCAGGTGTCTCGACCATCGGTAGCACTATAGGCATCTGTGAGCACGACAACATCAGCAGCTTCACTTCCGCCGTTGCCGCTGTCGCGCAGTGAGCCCACTGCCCATCTTCTAGTTCACTGTAATCGAAGAAAAGAAAAAAATTAAGGCTCGAGTGGGTTTCGAAGCCAGGCATTATGCATGGCAGTCAAGTATTTTACCAGAGACCCACGCGATTGATTCAAACTGCTTCGGAAAATGAACCTACAATGCGTCATGTCAAGACAACGCTAACTGTGGTGGCAGTGTCGGTTATCCGCTTTCGTATCTGTTTAACGAACGTCATATATCTGTGAATCCTCGAGCTATAGTGAAGCGTATAGCACAAACACGCCTACGACCCCTACGTATTATATGCACATCATAGACCTGTAGCATGCACTTCCCGGTGATGAAACTCACGTCTCTTCTCTAACGTGAGTGCCAACGTATACGCCGAACCATGAGCTACCGTTTACACGCAAGTGTGCTCGGCATGTCTGCTAACCTTATAATATGCGCACAACTACTCAGTTTACACGAAGAAGTCTAACCACCTCGTAACGCAAGGCTCAAAGCGAAAAATCTGGCATAAGCTGCTACTGGCTGAAAGCGTCGCGTGAAATAGATTCCCACAGTGTGTGGCAACTACAGGATTTTATGCATATCCGCATTAGAGTGTAGCCGCATCTCTATTCGTGCTAGAATTACAGCGGCTTGTTGTTAACCGTTCACTGGCTGCCGTGAGCAAGCGGTTTTCCTCGTGCACGTAAAGTATTTTGCCGTGCGAGAAATGGGTCCGGAACCGATTTCAGCGATGTTTCGCGGGAGCCGCACAGCGACATGGCCAATCAGCGACGGCGGAGTGATTGGCATGGCTACATGGGCGCGTGTGTTGAACGCTTATGAAACGATGCGGGCGTTCAACGGAGGATGATGATTCATAATATAACTTGCTGCGTTGCGAAAGAAGACCGTTGCGTTTACTAGACTGAAATTTTTGATAAGGCAAAGTAACAGAATTTAGCTAAATTTGGACATAAAATTTACATTTAGGTGACCGTGTTCCTATTTGTATTGTATTATATCGCGATTAGTATGTTCTCCTGATACCGAATTTTGTTCGGTTCCCGCGCCGATTTCGTTATTGCGGGTTTAAACTGTATTTACAAAAAAAAAGCTGTTCACATGGATCACATCTTCAACTCCGATGTGGAATTGTAATTGAGCAGCATTCTTCTCAGTCTAACAGACGTTAATCGCCCAGTGAATGAAAAAGCACTCACTCCTTTTTTTCCAGCTTGTGGACCTGTAATCATTGGGCTGACATATTTTAGCTTGCGCGTAAAGCCTTACGGGAATGAGGCTAAGCTTTCTGTCTCTCGCCAAGGCTTTTAGGAACTGAGTGCCAGTCTGACAAGCACTGCGCTGTTGGATCTAGTGAAATGTGTAGTGCTGTCACCGTTTTTTTCTTAAAGGGACCGACAACCGATTTTTCTCGACCCAGTATTTTACGGCGCAATGAAAAGATCTGCCTCTGTAATGATTAATGCTGCAGCGGTTAATTCTAAAAGCGCGTGAATATTTTATAAGCAAAATTATTAGTTCTGAGAAGCAACAAAAAAAGTTCTAGTACCTTCCTCCAGCTACGCTGGGAAGTGATAGCGATGCTGGTAGCCCTCGTCACAAACTCTTATTTTCACTCCGGTGAAACTGTTGCTAAATACACTCTCATAGGAGTGAAACGGTGGTTTAGTACCTTCATACGCACAATTTGACAGGTTTTTTTTTATTTTTAAAGCAGGTAGCTGTAAGTTTTCCTAGCAATCGACGTCCCATGAGGTCGTTTAGCTCCTCGCGAACCAGGTTCTCATGGCCTCCGCGATTAGCTCCGGCAACGCGCAACAGAGTCGGATCTGATCACACCTAAAGCGAAGGCGGTGCCACCATTCTGCTCAGTACAAATGCATGTCTGCAGGTTTTAAGTTAGCAAAGATGGTAATATAACAGCGTTCTGCATTTCAGCGCTAATGTAGAGATAATTAAGAGCGTACACCATTAAAAGGTAACTTCGTGGGGGGTCATATGCATCTTCACTTTCTTGGCGCGTGGGGCACCTAAGTAATTTTGAGGGAACAGATAAAAATATAGGTCCGCGTTTAACGAGAAAAATATGCTTCGTTTTATCCAGTCCAATAGGCACTCTTTCCATTTGTGGGGCTCTCTCAATTCGTCTTCCGAGGGGTTGTCGGTCCCTTTAAGCAACATACCGTGGGCATCAAGTTTCCGACAATCCAAGTATAAAAATACAAGACGTAACGTGGCTATGGAAACCAAGGAAGAAAAAATTGCTCTATATCGCTTATTTGAAATCTTCAAGCAACGTCAAAAAGGCAAGATGAAATCACTGATACTGTTTCAATGATATCTAGTCTTTGCATTTGCACGCAGCTTGAGTGCAGCAAAAAGGACGTCGAATGGATGGAATCGCACCCGAAGTTCCCGCGACCAATAATATCGGGCGACTACTTCAAGTTACTTCGCTTTTACGATGCCGTGAGCCTCGACGACGGAGGACTCGCTGACAAGCTCTCTACGTTTGATGACGAATGTAAGCGGCTCTATTGTTTTCTACTGCTTCCACTGCGCTTATAACCACACGAATGAAAAATGCTGGTTTACCGGCTCTCAAGGTACTGACACCCATGCCCATGTCCTCGTGATTGTCAAGCACCAATCTTATCCTTCAAAACTCATTTAATCGGCCATTTAAGCATAACCTATTTGTTCAATTATATTTAAAAATGCGGGAGGCTACCGCGCATATATAATGTGGTTTTGCACTCTTTTATTTCTGACTGCAGCTGTAAATGTCTACATCTTTCACGCTCGATTGCAACCTCTTACGGCATATCCATCACAGCACTTGTTGATGCAGCTGCTTTTGACGACATGCTAGGAGCTGTAATACGCAGGAGAGGGTGGCGCTCTTCTTAGAGAAGGACAGAAAAAGAGAAGTCCTTTAACAACGTTGACCAGCCTGTGCGTTGAAGTTTGTGCCAAATATAGAGAATAATATGGCCGTGAGAAGGATATAAAAGCCGGAAGTAAAAACAAATGGAGGACGCTTAAGCTTCGCTTTTAAGAGTGAGATGCGATAGCGTAATAGGGCCCCGTCCACATTACCTTTAAAATGATTTCCAATGTATATTGTTAATGCATAACGTGTTTTGACCAGAATGATTATGTAGTGGGACACGCTTACGCTTAATAAGAGTTGCTTATTTTTTGCTGCCGCAGTTCACGCAGTTATCAAAAGACGCACTTCGGCAGACGCCCCAATGTTGTCTGGAACTATTCGTGGCATGGGGCACACGACGGATCCATACGTGTCACCTGGTGTGTATCCAATCTCAATAGACTTTCGCCGATTCCCATTTGAGCTCATTCTAGATATGCAAACTGTACGTGAAGAATATCACTGAGGGTGTTCGACAAGGCTTAAATATCTGAGGTACTGTAAAACCTGTTTTTCAGGTATATCTTATCTCAAGTGGGGCTGTCTGCGCCCCCCCCCCCCCCCAAAAAAAAGAGTATAGTTTCTTTAGTTACAAGAAATTAGGCCACTCTTGACCATGCCAGCCACATTATGCTCAGTCTTACCTCTGTAGCAGAAATGAATACAACAATAGATGCTTGAGCGAGTTTGTTTTGGTTCATAATGGCGCATTGCACAGCGGGCAAATATAGAAAAAACATGCACTGAGTAGTAAAACAACGCTGTGAAGCGCTGCCTTTTTTATTTCAAGGGCACCTTTGTGAAATGAAATTACTATATTTACGTACAAAAAGGTACACTGTTTGACGCCCGTCGTCAATTATATTTGCCTTGCTCATTGCGATAGCTCCGTGTTCAATAAGTATGACGACTCTGCATTTTTAATGTTTGCTGCCGTGTGGACTGTTTCACTGCTTGTTAAATGTTACAGAGTTTCCTGAACATTTTTTCCGATACGTTGGCCGTGTTCTGCGAGTGCTTGCAGCCGGTAGTTCTCACACATGAAGTGTGACACTGTAATCACGCTTAACAGCAGCAAAGCAGTCTACTTGGGAAGCTGGCGGCTGCTGATCACTCAGTTGGCGCATACCGCGCATCATATTTATTCAAGAAGTTCCGCCTAAGTCAATGACCACAACATAAGACACACAAGAACGGCACGCACAAAAATCAACCGCATCAGCACAAACACATTCAGCACGCCATGATCACGTTGTAGCAGCGTGGCGCCATGTCAGGAAAGAAAAATGTGAGAAAACGACAGCAGCGGGCCTACTGGTCACGGCCGCAGCGCCTATTTCACTTCAGACGCTGTCGTACGTGACGTCATAGCCGCCATGACGGCTTGGCACAGCTTCTTCAGCATAGTACAGCATAGTACACCATCATTTTCCTCACCCACCATTCCCTCGCTGCTCTCCAGCATTCGCGCTATAGTGGGCACAGTCCACTATCACTACCCACTATTTTGCTGCTACTCTCCACCATTGTCCACCATCCTTTCCACTTTGCCCATCTAACGTACACCATGCCAACCACCATTGTCCACTATAAACACCATCATTTCCAGCATACCCACCTTATTTCCACTATATCCACCATCTTTTTGAGTACCTACGATGGTAGTTTTTCCAATAGGAACAAGTTGCAATTCCTTGATTTAATGACTTTCACCGCGCCCACCCAGACTTGCTGGGTAAATGAGCCGAGAATTCTTAAAGGGGTCCTGCGACACTTTTTGAGCATGGTCAGAAAACGCTGCCGATCGGTAGTCGAGGCACCCGAGAACACGCGAGCCAAATATTGTAGCACAGCACGCGGCCTGGAATTCGCAATAAGCTGAGAATTGTTTCTCTTCTCTCGACAAATGACACTACAAGCTCAAAAATCATTCGTCACAGCCATTGCATCAGCTATTGGCTGATTTGAGCATGGTGCTCTCTGTTGTTACTGGGGCAACCGCGAAAGGCGGCGACTTGTCCACGCGTGCGCGCGTTCGCATTGAAAAGAAGTGTATTCGAAGAAAAAAAAAAGAGGAAAAGGGTTCAAAGTCACGAGGCGCGCGTGCCGTATATTCTTTCCCAGTTCCATCACACCCTGCTAAGCTTCCAACGCTTTCGTCGGGACGAGAGAAGAGAGAATGCAATTGCAGCGGGCAACGAATCTTTGTAACTCCGCTCGTACTGGACGAATTCTAAAAAATTTTTGCAGTGGTGAATTGTGAGGCTATAAGCTCCTTTAGTGAATCCATTCCATGGCTACTTGGAAAAATGCTGCAGGGTCCTTTTAAACCGGTTTTGCCTTTCAGCGCAATCTACTCAAATGGGGTTAATAACAACGTCGCCACTCCTTGCTATGCTAATGTCCCTAAGAAATATTGCAACAATGCTGTTTGTTAACTCTGCACTTGTTAACACAAAAGTGTTTGATGCCTGGGATCCACTGAGATTTCACTAACGTAGGTCCGTCACGGATACGACGTTGGTAAAATTAACACTAACGACTGACAGAAAAACTAGCAGAAAATGTTTGAGTAGCACGAATCGGGAATCAAACCCGCGACCTTCAGGTCCGCCATGATAGGTGCCCGATGCTCCACCCACTACGCTACCGATGCACATGTACAGGGCTCCACAAACACGCCCTATATATCTACTAATTTTAAGGTGAAAGCCTTTAATGTCTCATACTCACGTCCGTCCGTCCGTCGCTCCGTCTTTGCCCTGGCACGGTGCCAGGTGGCCGCCGGGGTGCGCCAGCGGACGCCGGTGGCGTCGGACTCTAGAGCGCTCGCGCTTTGCTTGCGTCGCGTCGATGTGCTCAGCGTGTCCAACCATGCAAGAAGGGAGACGCGTGCATCGCGTTCCATTCTGGGCGACCCCATCTCAGTGGGCACAGTCGCTTGCCAAACACACTTTGGACTTCACGAAGTGTCCTTCAATTTTAAGGCGAAAGCCTTTAATGTCTTATGCTCGCGTCCGTCCGTCCGTCTCCGCCCGTCTCTCCGTGTCCGTCCGTCCGTCCTTCCCTCCGTCCGAGCTCTGGCACGGCGCCAGGTGGCCGCCGGGGTGCGCAAACGGACGCCGGTCGCATCGGACCTTACAGCGCTCGCGTTTTGCTTGCGTAGCGTCGCTGTGCCCAGCGTTTCCAATTATACAAGGAGGGAGACGCACGCATCGCCTTCCATTCTGACCGACCCCGTTTCAATGGACACAGGCGTTCGCGGAACACACTTTGGAATTTATAAAGTGTCCGTCAATGTAAGCGCTGAAACGCGGATGGCGTTAGCACGATGCGCAAAGCGCGAGAAGATACGAACGCATGCGAACGGAGGCGCATTAGTCTCGCGTCTCGCTGCGATTCGCGTTAAAGCATTAAAAAAGAAAACACCGACAGATTCCGTTTGTGTGCCATCCCACTGAGAGTGTAAAATAAAAAAAACCGGCAGATCCCAAGCACTGTGGGAATCGATGTAATGCGAAGCATCCAGCAAGAAGCAAGTCATGCTGTACATAATACGCATGTTATGATTTGCCTATTAGGTCCTGCCATTTATGCTCGTCATACAGTCATGCCACGCAATACCAATTTTGGTGTATATCAAGCTAGCGAACTGGACGCAAGCGCACCATAAGCATGGCACGTAAATGGCATTGTAGATGACATTCATGCCAAGATTTTCATGTTACCACCTGCCACTTATGTTCGCTCTACAGTCCCATCCCGCAATACAAATTTTGGTGTATATCAAGCTAGCGAAACGGCCGTGAGCGCGCTATGAGCGTGGCATGCAAGTCATGTTGCACATGAAATGTCATGATTTCCATATTACCACTTGTCATTTATGCTCTTCATACAGTCACGTCACCCAATACCAAATTTGGTGTTTATCAACGTAGCGAAATGGCCACGCGAGTGTCATGAGCGTGGCTTGCGTCATGTTGCACATGACATGTCATGATTTCTATATTACCATTTGTCATTTATGCTTCGCCATACAGACACGTCACCCGGAATACCAAATTTGGTGTATATCAAGCTAGCGAAACGGCCGTCAGCGCGCCATGACCGTGGCATCTAAATCATGTTGTACATGACATGCAGGTCATGATTTTCATATTACCACCTGTCATTTATGTTGGTCATGCAGAAAAGTCTCATCATACTAATTTTTGGATATATCAAATTAAAAAAAGCGGCCTTAGGAGCACATGGCCATGACGTGTAAATCATGCTTCTCATGGCAAGTTATTCATGCTTTTCATGATGTGACCAGTCAATCATGTTCGTCATACAGTCATGTTATGCTATATTAAGTTTGCTATCAATCCCATTAACGATACGGCCAGGAGAGCACAAAGTCATAGGCGGCTAGATAGATAGATGCGCTCAAAGTCGCCGAAGTTCGCTAAGAAATGCTTCGCATTTAAAAAGACAAGGCATAGTTAGTAGAATGGCCACAAGCTTTCGCCGAACACACTTTGGAGTGAACAAAGTGTCCATTTCTTTTCTCTCGCCGGGTACTTTTAGTTGGCGGGGTGGTATCGCCGTGTGGAATCGATGAAGTACAGCGTCATGGCACTAACGAGTGCCCATAGGTGACGACGCAGGTAGGGCGCCTCGATGCCAGCGAAGAAACGCTCACCGCGCCGGTAGCGAGTAGGCACCCCAGACGCAGTTACGGTTCAGACGAATGCCGCGCGACTGATGAGGTCAGGAGACACATAAAAAATTACACCATCTCTCGCTAAAGGGAACCATGTGTAGATACGAAGCAGCGGGCGCTAACGCCTACACTGGCGGCGGCGTTGACGCTGGCACTCATCGCGGCGCTGCGCAAGAGAGAAATCTGGAAAGGCGCAATCACGCAGTGATGGACCGGTGTTTCCTTCTGGGACATGCCAATCGCTGCTAATAGGCAATGAGAGACAGAAGACTCCGATTGGACACAGAGACCCGCAGTCCGCTTTTAGTTAACGCGCACGCTGCGAATTTTTATCGTTCGGCAACGCACAGGAAAAATCTCCCACCGGCACAACCTTGCAGGTCAAGATCCAGTGCCTATATATACGGGGCGGCCAGTGAACGGTTGTGCAGCGCGAGGAGTCGGTTTTTTCAATCAAGAAACTCGCTACCAGATGCTGCCTGCGTCGGCGTTGCGAGGCGAGAGAGGGGGAGCGTAGGAGAGGAGAGAAGGGGGGGAGGGGACGCGCATGCGAAATGGGGGTGTAAACGCCGCGGGAGGGATGCCTAGATGAGAGAGGGGGGGAGCGTAGGAGAAGAGAGAGAGGGGGTTGGTACGCGCATGCTTAGTGGGGGTGTGGATGCCGCGGGAAGGGATCCCCAGAGGAGAGAGAGGGGGAGGCAAAGGAGAGGGGAGCGACGGGGAGGGGACGCGCATGCGCAATGGGTGTGTAAACTCCGCGGGAGGGATGCCTAGAGGAGAGAGAGGGGGAGCGTAGCAGAGGAGGTGCGTGGAGAAGGTTTGCGCTTGCGCAGTAAGGGTGGTCACGCCGCACACCACCACCACCACCACCGGATTGATCTTCGCCACAAGATACTTCACATCTAAAACCACGTGTGAGTGCCGTGTCTCCTGTCTTCGACAGAGAGAGGTTCAAGTTGTGAACCTCTTTCTCTCGCGTTCCTCAAGCGCGGTGTCTTAGTGTATGCACTAGCACAGTTAGGCTACCCTGTTACTGGGGATCTCACAAGGTGCTGTTCCTCCCATCAAAGCACAACGCTTTCAAGGTGCACCGATCGAGTATCGGTATTTATTATGTGCTTGTTAATGCCATCCTTGCGCGGGATTCACGATACACTCTGACCAGGTAGAGGTTCACTTTAACCACCACAAGGGTTATATCATGACGTAAGACCGAAAGACGAGCTATACCTCGCGACAACTTTCTGTGGCAGCACAGCGAAAGCTACGAAGCCGAATCACGCAATTTTTTACTACGCGTCTGCATGTAGTCCTCGAACGCTAACTTTTATGTACTACGTAGCATAAAAGGAAACATAAAAACAAAAGATGTAGTTATTATGCTCAAGATCCTTGGCATTGTTATCAAGAAAACTTATTCCGTGCGGGAGTTTCGTTTTTTGCTGTTTCTAGATTTTCTGGTTTTCTGGTGTAATTTCACCTTTTTCTTGCCCCGGTAAACAACGATGGCGTCGTTCGGTTGCAGCAACTTCACATCGTAGCTTGTGAGCGAGGATGAGTGCGCGTTCGCTAGGTGATCTGTATTCATCGAGTAGAAGTAAAAGAAGACAGCCGTGCGTCGTCTTCCCCGCATATGCTATCACGGAGAAAGAAGTTGTGTGTGAGTGATACCGTCAGAGCAAGTGGGTCTCTCATCTCGATAGCCGCCTTGAAAGTGACACCGGTGACCTGACAATCTTCAGCAAGACCAGCTGCTTGAAAGCAATATTGCGATTGGAAACTGTACGTAAAAACAATGACCCTTTTCATAAATTGCGTTCCATACGTGGTCGGTATTTCGGTTGCCTGATATTGCTGATAAAATAACGCTAAAGATCGCGTACTTTAACACTGTACCCGTCGGCGTCTACGGCGGGAGCGGTTCTTGGCGTTTTGACATGACAGCAATATTGGAGGATAAAATCACCAGTGAAAAGTTTCGCCTGGGCAACAGGCGCGTTCATGTCTATTATGCGGCTCACTGCCAAAACAGCGTTCTTGGACGAGTAAGGAGTGCGTTTCACCCGCTTGGATTTACCACGGCCGTGGATTTACGAACGTGAGACCCCCGCCTGTGACCAGTCGTGGCCAAGATATCTGCGACCCATCGATGACTTCGCGTTCACAAACAAATTAACGTGAGCTTCTCCAGAAAGTTGTTGCGTCTCCAAAAGAAGGAAAACGACGATACCGACCCTGTATTCACCGAAATTTAGGACATGGTTTTTGCCTTTGCGTTGAATTTTCTATCACACAGTTCCTGCTCGGCCGTGCGCCTTCCCCCCCCCCCCCCCTTTTTTTTTTCCTCTTTCAAAAATAAAATCTGACCGCTTCAACAAAGCTGCTTCCTGTGTTCCTTAGCAATAAATATTATTTTATTGCTTTGAAAAAAAATGCAAGCAAGCAAATGCAAGCATTACTGTATGGTGCTCACTTTACACGAGGGCTTGAACCGCTGGCAGATTAGCTATGCTCGAATTCGCAGAACACACCAATGAGTCCACGTATTTTTCCTTCACTAGTGCGTTCATAAGTATCTCAAGGCTTGTCATAGCTTTCGATTAAAGCTACATATAACCTATCTTTTAATACACTATTTCAAAAATAAGATCATAAACCTTGGATGTTCGTGCGAAAACGTACGTGTTGGATGCGCTTGCGAAACCGAAACCGAAATCGCCCGCAAACGGACTACTTGGCGTAGTAACACATGTGCAGAAGCTCCGCCCACGTAGCTTTGGCTGTGCTGCCACAGCAAGTTGTCGCGAGGTATAGTTGGTACATATACACCGTTAGATGTCGAGCTAGTTGGTACAGATACATCTTAAGAGCGCTGTTGACGTTCCCTCCCTCTTTGTCCTTGTCTTAGTTCGCGCTCGAAGGTTCTTGAGATGTATGTCATGAATATGGGCGTTAGTAGTCGGGATATAAATGTGCCCCTAGAAGTCAACGTGGGTGCATTTATGTCAAACGGTGGTATAGCTCCGAAACACCGATACACGTTGTACAAGTTCTCTTACATGAATGAAGAATAAACATCACTATTTCTGTGAAGACACATCTCCTTTTGGTGTTATACCGACTCCTATGAGAGAGCGGTCGGCCAAGTATTTTTTTTTTACATTCAGGCAGTCTGCCATCTTCATAAGCCGTCAGGAACGAATATATCTGACCGTTGCTTTATGTTGTTTCATCACTGTCCTAAGTATGGTCTGCTCATTATCCTAACGCCGTTTGCCTACCTGCGCCCATTTCATTATTCTGCACATCTCGGTTATTTGCAGGAAATTGATGGTACTCGACTTTACTTATAGAGCAACTGTTCTTTTCGAATATGTTAAAATGACTCGCACAATGATCGCGCTAGCGTTGATTGAACGGCTGGAGAAATTACTTTATCGCACTTGTGTTCTGTAGGAAAGGCTACAGATGCGTCATTTGGCAATCTACTTATTGTAGACTGAACATAATATTGCTCTTTTATAGACCCTCGGTCCAATTTCATTTGCATCATACCACAGAAAGAGCCTTTCAGATAAGTTCCTGCCATCAACAACACAAATTCCCAACACAAGCATTAGTTTTCTACGAAGATGTTTGTCAAGCACGGATGCTTATGCCACCTTAGAGACACTCAAAGAAAACAAAAGCATGGTCCCGGGTAAGCGGTACGTTCGGCATATAAAAATTTCACAAGGTCGGCCATTTTGGCGTGAAAAACGTGGCAACGTAGCTAGTTTTAGGCAACGTTTTGGCGTGGCAACATAGCTAGTTTTTACAGTTATCGCTGATTGCTAGAAAAGAGCCATTATAATACGTAGCCGGCGCAGCACAGGGCAGGAAATATTCCGGTGTAGCTCTTGATATTCATTGCGTCATTCTGCACATATTTCCCGCGGACACCTAAATCTTGACGTCCTTGTACTTCCGTCTTTGACAGCGAAATGGTCTACCATTTTTGCCAAGTACACCAATAACATCTACCACGGGAACAACACGATCGCGTACCAGAAATACGTCCTGGAGATTCTTGTCGATCTGATCAACCACCCATATGTGGGCGTCATGGGACTTCGCTACCTGATCGCGTGGAGCATGTTCCGACAGCTGGTGCGTTATTCGGAGCCAACACTGCTGTTGGACAAAAAAAACTGTTAACGAAGCCTGCTACGGTGAAGTCCTCGAAGTCATGAAGCTGGCACTAGTGAGCCCATTCCTGCAAACGAGTACGTTTACATACTTACATATTATTCACAATGTCACGTAATATAACAGTCCTTGTGTTGCAAAGAGAACCATTCATGATGAATGGCTTAGATTCAACCTTCAATGTAAAAATTTTTAGCACTTGCACTAGTGCGGGCAGACGATTTATTGACGCTCTCAAAAATTGCTTGTCATTCGTGATTTCTGTTCACACTCGAAAGGAGCCGACCGCCAGTGTTCCTCTATTTCTGTACAGCACTGTGTCCCCCCTTTGTCACCCCCCTCCCTGTATCTCCTCTACCCTATGTTCTTTCTTTCTTCTTTTTTTTCTTTTCTTGCGCACAAGCTCACAGTTCTTCTCCTGCACTCCCGCGAACAGGCGAGGGTGAACATGTCGTAAATAAAAACATTGTTAAGTGAGTTTTTTGCTTACCCGGCGATTATAAGCCACCATGTTGAAACATACGCGCCAGCTGCATTCCCTATTTCCTATAGCAAGAGCGTAGCGAAAATTTGTTTTGTTTTATAATTTATTCCATGCCGATATTTTCTTCTCGGCAACAGTCGTCAAACCGGAAATGGTGCGAGAGGCCAAGACTTTGTTCACCACGATCATCGCGGCCTTCCGAAAAGCCTTGAATGCATCGCTATGGCTCACGGGCAAGGCCCGCATTATTGCCCTTAAAAAGCTCGACAAAATGCAGCAACACGTGGGGAGCCCGGGCCGTCGTTTGGACCCCGCCTACGTGGAGGAGATTTATGGTGACAGTAATTTCGCTTCATTTATATTATATTACTCTCAAATGCACAACGCTATACAAAGGGGAGTGGGGTACATAGAAATAACGAAAAAAAGCGAACAAAAATAACACTGAATTAAGAACATCTACAATGCATATGAAGACACGATGTTAACCTGATTCAAATGAATTCAAATGCAGGTACGATTACAACTACAGGAAGGGCAAATTAAAAAATCGTAAAATACACATTGTACGCCTCGTCATGTAAATAATTCTGTAAGATAGAACAAATGAAGTCATGCCCTGAAATGGAAATGATGTCGGGTGGGGAGGTGGTTCCAATCTTTGGACGCGCGTGAGACAAAGGAACAATAAATAGCCTTAGTGTTTCAACTAATGATGTGTACCTTACGGTGATGATCCACACATGCTTAGCGATAAGATGGAGTTGTAACGAACTGAGCTTTCAAAACTGGATCATTAAATATGGTATGAAAAAGCATGAGACTAGATGTTTTGTGACGTGACTCCATTGACTGCAACCAAAGGGTGCGTTCTATTGACGTGGTACTGCTAGTGCGACGGTAGTTAGATGATATGAAGCGTGCTGCGTTATTCTGTACCATTTGGAGTGAGTGAGTTAAGTGCAATTGAAAAGGGTCTCAGATGGAGCATGCGTATTGAGTTCGGGACACATTAGTGTTTGATACATTATCAGTTTCTCGGCTTGAGGGACGCGTCTAATGTTTCGTCCTAGGTACCCTAGAATACAGTTACTATTGTTAATAACCTAGTTATTGTGATGTCTCCAGCTCCACTCAGACGTTATGTGAATGCCCACGTATTTACGTGAAGTAACAGAATATAGAGCAGTGTTATTAGATGCGAAGCATCTTATGCTCGGGGCTGTGTCCGTCCCTCCCGCGTCCCGCGTCCGGTCACTTTCATGAAATAGGGAAGCAGCCACTATACGAACCAGAACACTGTAGTACATACAATAAGGCCGTCAATCACCATTACAGTCACAAGAGTCATGGCCGAGAGCACAGAGTGGCTGCTTAGCAAGGGGTAGGCAGGTGGTGGGTGCATGCAAAGAATAGCGCGCACCACCGGTGGTGTCTGTCGCCCACGTTGACTCCATTCCTTGATCTCGCTTGCATGTGCTTGTGGGGGGCTTTGTCCGTCCCTCCTTCCCGCGTCTCGCAGTCCCTCTTTCTCCTCTCCTACGCTCCCCACCTTTCTCTCCTCTAGCAATCCTCTACTCTACGGAGCGGCGCCCGCGTCCCGTTGACTTCATTCCTTGATCTTGCTTGCATGTGTTTGCGGGGACTTTGTCCGTCCCTCCTTCCCGCATCCCGCACCCCCCACAGCGCGTCCCCTCCCCCCTCTCCTACGCTCCCCCCATTTCTCTCCTCTAGAAATCTCCTCTACGGAGCGGCGTCCGCGTCCCACAGCGCATGCTTGTCCCCTCTCTCTCCTGTCCTACGCCCCCCCCCCCCCCCCCCCCGATTCTCTCCTCTAGGAATCCTCTACTCTAGGGAGGGGGGCGGCGCGGTAGTTCCGCGGTATGAAAATGACGGAGCCAGCGCGCCTTATTCTCTCTCCTGTGCAGCGCCGCGATGAGCACCCAGGGCCGCTGCCGCGAAATGGGAGCGGCGACGTTTCTCCCGCTCAAGCTAGCCATCTCCCCGCTGCTTCGAATCCACACATGGTTCCCTTTAGCGGGAGATGGGTAAATTATTCCTCTAGGAACCTCTACTCTATGGAGCGGCGCCCGCGCCTCGCACCCCCACAACGCATGCGCGTTCCCTCCCCCCCCTATCTCTCCTCTCCTACGCTCCCCCTTTCTCTCCTCTAGGAATCCTCTACCTTAAGGAGCGGCGCGCACGGCAGGTGGTGCGACAGCTGCATACTCCAGTGGGGGCGCCGCGGTAGTTCCGCGGTATCAAAATGACGGAGCGCACGCGCCTCATTCTCTCTCCTGTGCAGCGCCGCGATGAGCGCTCGGGCCGCTGCCGCGAAAGGGGAGCGGCCACGTCTCTCCCGTTCAAGCTAACCATCTCCCCGCTGCTTCGCATCCACACATGGTTCCCTTTAGCGGGAGATGCGGAATTTTTTAGAGCGTAGTTATCCCGAGGTCCAGTAGTACGTGAAACGACTAAAATTTTGCAATTTGTTCCTGTTCAGGACTATGCGCCAAGGAGCGCACTAACTAACAACGATGTCAGTTTTCAGAGAACTAGGGTCGATCTTACTTGAAGTTCCGCGTTTAAGAACGCAGTGATTTGCGAAAAGGTGAATCGAAGAGGTTACAA
Source organism: Rhipicephalus appendiculatus (assembly GCA_030522465.1). Classification (NCBI taxonomy): domain Eukaryota; kingdom Metazoa; phylum Arthropoda; class Arachnida; order Ixodida; family Ixodidae; genus Rhipicephalus; species Rhipicephalus appendiculatus. Next base: position 486,300 of record JALIZH010000290.1, read on the forward strand.
CATCGTTTAACTCATTATTACAAATGGGGAAAAGTAATGGACCCAGTACAGAGCCCTGGGGCACCCCAGAGGTAACCGGAGACGACGGTGAGGTAGAAGTATTGACAACAACGTAGTGTGAGTGATTAGTAAAAAAATTAATCCGTATGGTAAAGCTCTTATCAATATCAAGGTCCTAAGCTTGTGCAGTAGTAGGTGGCGGTTAATCTTGACAAAGGCATTGCAAAAGTAAAAATAAAAGTGCAATCGACCCATGGTCACCAATCTACAATGACATGAAGGGGGGAACGGATAAAACAGAGTCAATGCATTTCACATGACAATGATTTTCTAATTCATGCTTCGACTTGTTAGAGAAAGAACTTGATTCCAGAAGAGTGACCAAATTAGAGGATATTACATGTTTCAAAATCTTACATGGTATACAAGTTAGAGAAGTAAGCAAGTACTTAGTAACAGAATGTCTGCTTCCTGACTTAGGCAGTTACAGGTAGTGTAACCGCGTTTGCCTCTTTACAAGCGCGTGGCACCACACCTTCGCCCAAAGACTCCTGAAATAATTTTGACAAGAAAAAAGATTAGATAAGTTTAGTTTTCTTAAGCAATCTTGAGTTTATGTCGTCCGCATCTCAAGCAGAGGGCATTGCGAGTGATTCAATTAATTTTACAATGTCATCAACTGCAATCAGAAAACTAGACATTGATGGATGATTGCCCGTTGGCAAAACTACACTAAAAAGTAGAAGATACGAACAAATTGCGGACAAAATTTGCATTCCTGTGTGGTGTACACTTCACGCAAAGCGCGGGAAGGCCATCTTTGTCGAAAAACACAATTTCACAGTCGTTAGTACTTGTTACCGCTTTCCAAAACTTCCTCGGGTTTCTGACAAGCATGGCTGGCAGAGTACTAGATAATCATCTTGTCTTCTCGGCGCCTTTTTTTGCGCATTTACAGTAATTAAAACAGCGCTACAATGATTAACAAACAGTAGTTTGCAGTAATCACAATGATTGTAAAGTAGTCACACATCAAATGAAATAACCAAACGCTATCCAGAATGAGTGGCCCTCCGTCACAACAGTTGTTCCCGCGGCAAGGTCGACCAAAATCACAATCAGGCGCATATCGCGGTCTCTTGTGAGCGGGTAATGAGCGTTACTTTCAATAACGTATTCAAGAGAACTTTGTATTTTATTTTTAGTCTATACTAGGTACAAATTAGACTATTCCAGAAGTTCAAGTGAAAAAGACTGCATAACCAACTATACTCGATTTTCCTTCACTACTACAGTCGGATACAAGTAAAGGAGTTCGGAGAGGCCCGACCCAGTCGGCTGAAGCGCGGTAGCCGATCGCCTCCGCCACCAAGTAAATAGTCCCGCTCACTCAATCAGCAATGTTCGCCGAAAGCGAGGAAACCGGCGCTCTGGCTAATGACGCCAGTCTGGAGTGCGCGTAAATTGGTGGAGACTTGTATGCATCCGCCTTTGAGGAAGCGCCACGGATTTCTAAAGCTGTATTGGACTACATGCGCCACTATCAACTTCATTTCCCCTCTCCCTTTCGTTATGTATATGACAGGCGATGTGCGTATCGTGGTGCTTTTCATCATAGATAGTTTTTTCTCTACACCAGAGCCCTGTATCAAATTGAACAGTGAGGTACATATCTGGCACCATGATACACAGATTTCGCTGCGAGAGGGCTTGCGCGGTTCCTCTTTTTTTACGTATCTCGCGGTGCAGCTCCACTGGCGGACGTTCTCCCGGACCGGTTCTTTGTATCGTGGAGGAAGGCCCTCTCGCACTGGCGTCACCAAGAGTGGAATGACCAATCCACGTGGCTGTACGACGAGGCCAAAGTGAACGCTGTGTACTCTGTACATTACAACTCCATAACCATCCCGACAGTGATGCTGCAGCCCCCCCTTCTTTTTCTTCAATAGCCCGCCAGCCCTGAGCTACGGTGGCATTGGGGCAGTGAGTACATCGTATCACACAATAAGTATACATAAAAGCTGTAGCCGCGGCTTTTTTTTTTTTTTTTGCAGAGAGATCAGTATCGTCGATACGCACCAGCATAACTCCGAACGATAAACGCCAATGTTCTTATATGTGCTCTCGTTTGTGCAAGCTGCTGTCTGTCGCAAACATAATTTTTAACGCGACAGCGTTAAAATCTACGTTAAAAATACCCATGATGCCGAAAATTCTTTCAGTGACGGCGTTGACGGCGTTGGTTGTGAGCGAAGAATACCTACAGATTCAAACAATAATTATTAGGGTTTCCTGTGGAATCTATCCCCGGCACTGTGTGCATTGCTTCATGTTACACCAGAGAGTCACGCCAGCGTACAAATCTTATTCGTGAAACATTATACAGTGTGTGTGTGTGTGTGTGTGTGTGTGTGTGTGTGTGTGTGTGTGTGTGTGTGTGTGTGTGTGTGTGTGTGTGTGTGTGTGTGTGTGTGTGTGTGTGTGTGTGTGTGTGTGTGTGTGTGTGTGTGTGTGTGTGTGTGTGTGTGTGTGTGTGTGTGTGTGTGTTTGCGCGCGCGCCTGGACTTTACAGTATTCCTGCGATCTCATGTTTCAGAAAGTAGGCCAAGGGATTCGGACATGGTCTCTTAACTTAGTGTGCAGCAGCGTGAAACCGATAGATGGCTCAGGAATCACGGAAACAGGATGTGGCGGCGGCGTCCCGCGGCGTCATCGGTGTCAACACTAGCATTGCGAATAATCACAGCGTGATGACATCAACACTTCACGCCTTCATGTCACAGACTGTCAAAAAATATGATGTGCGTGTTCAAAATTTCACTACGACGTCACATGGTGACGCCATCACATGGCACCGTCTCTTGGCCAAATGTGGGTCTGTCACTGGGGCAGCGCAAAGCCCGGTGAGGAGCGGAAAGCTTGGGATACCTCCGATCCTGTAGAAGTACAGAAAGCTGTTCGGAATGGCGCGCGGGCAGGATCAGGACATCTACTGGGCAGAAAACGAAAAAGAAGATGGCTTTCTCATTCGACTTGTCTTAAAATACATAAGGGACCCTGTGAGTTATAATAGCTTCCTCGCGCATAAATCATTGTGTAATTTCCTCGCAGATAATGGCCCACGAGATCATGCACGGCTACGACGTTCAGGGCTCCAATTACGACGATAGAAGCCACTATGAACCCTGGAGGACGCAAAAGATAGAAGTGGAGTACACCAATAGAACATTCTGCATACGACGATCACATAGAGCTGCAGTGAGTATATGCGTTATGCTTCTAATCAAGCAACGTTTTCTTTATTTCCTCTAGAAACGTGTGCCGAATTCCATGTGTGACTGACAGCTACGCTAGGCGCACGAAAGCAGCACTAATGCTACTGAGGTAGTTCATGTGACGACGGCGGACGATTAAAATTATAGCGCTCTCTAAATAAAATGACACTACTGCTATGCAAGGAAATTAAACGTTAAAATATAAAAAATAATCGTATACTAAATTTAGAAACGAAAGACAGCTTCCGGAACTTTTACAGCCGAAGGGATAACATGGGAATGAAGCATTCAATGTTCTGCTTGATAGTACGCGTTCAGCGTTGAGTCCGGGGTGCGTTTATTAAAGAAATGGCACAGGTCAAGCAATCAGCCGTCGGAAACGGAGCAAGCACGAGCGCCAACAACGGTCCTCGTCTTCGTCTTTTGCTGGTACTTCTGTCTGCGTTATATCCATTCTACAAATCACTCCCCCGCGGAAAAGGAGCCATCATGGCGACCTAAGGTACAGTGTAGCTGACTGGGCTAGTTGGTTATGCATACTTAAATTAACAGCGCAAAGAACGGATGCCGCACAAAGGAAACACACAGGACAAGCGCTGACTTCCAACTGAAAATTTTATTCATACCAGAGCATCTTATAAATGCAAGTGACAACAGTTAAGGAACAAAGAAGGGGGGGGGGGGGAACTAAAAAAACTAAAAACTATAAAAAAACAAAAAACGTAATGAAAAGATGTAACCGTCACAGCAGCCGGCTGCGCACACCCCCGCATTCTAAATAGGCTCAGCTCTCTGCCAGATAGAGCAATCGATGGCTTGCTTACGCATCCGCCATTTTCTCGCGTAATTTGGGCGGCCTCACTGATTACGCGCGCTTGCTCATCCTTAATCTTATCTACCACAGTGGTCCCTTTAAACTGTGGATTGCATCCGCACGTGCTCACGTGCAATGCTAGGAAGCCGTCCTTGCCATTTCGAACGTTGTTGGCGTGCTCTCGCCTAAAGAAAATAGGGCAACGTAGCAACGTGCAAGTTGTTTTCAGCGCTCCTGACAAGTTGTCCCAGTTGGCGAACAGGACCTGTCCCGTGAAGAGCCGACAAAAACATTGTGCAGTAAAACACAGAACTCAGTTCGTTGACTGTGTGCAAGGAGTTGTCTACAGGATACCCTTGTCTTGCGGGGCGTGCTACGTGGGCCAGACGGGCAGATGCCTGAACGAGCGCTTACGAGAGCACGCCAACAACGTTCGAAATGGCAAGGACGGCTTCCTAGCATTGCACGTGAGCACGTGCGGATGCAATCCACAGTTTAAAGGGACCACTGTGGTAGATAAGATTAAGGATGAGCAAGCGCGCGTAATCAGTGAGGCCGCCCAAATTACGCGAGAAAATGGCGGATGCGTAAGCAAGCCATCGATTGCTCTATCTGGCAGAGAGCTGAGCTATTTAGAATGCGGGGGTGTGCGCAGCCGGCTGCTGTGACGGTTACATCTTTTCATTACGTTTTTTGTTTTTTTATAGTTTTTAGTTTTTTAGTTCCCCCCCCCCTTCTTTGTTCCTTAACTGTTGTCACTTGCATTTATAAGATGCTCTCGTATGAATAAAATTTTCAGTTGGAAGTCAGCGCTTGTCCTGTGTGTTTCCTTTGTGCGGCGTCCGTTCTTTGCGCTGTTAATTTAACTAAGGTACAGGTACGACTGGTGGGTCGTAATACGGCTTCAGTCGATCGACGTGAACAGTCTGGCGGCCACGGCGGCGGTGGTCTGTGGATGATTGAACGGGCTCGACAATATAGTTGACCGGGGGATGCTTGACGTAGAACGCGGTAGGCGCCTTCGTACTTAGGCAGTAGCTTTGTGGAAAGCCCAGGAGCAGAAGAGGGAACGCGAAGCCATACCAACGTTCCAGGCGCATATGACTTGGGAGGCAGGTTGGCTTCAAGGCGGTCCTTCTGGCATGCTTGGTCTTCTGCAGTTAACGAACGTGCGAGCTGCCTGCATTCTTCAGCATAGGTGGCGACTTCAGATAGGGTTGTAGACTCTGAAGCGTCCGGGCGATACAGCAGAATGGTATCCATAAGTGAGGAGGGTTCGCGGCCGTAAAGAAGAAAGAAGAGAGAAAATCTTGTCGTAGACTGAGTGGCGCTATTGTAAGCGTACGTAACAAATGGTAGTATACGGTCCCCGTTGGTGTGGTCAGCGGAGACGTACATGGACAGCATGTCGCCTAGTGTACGGTTAAAGCGCTCAGTCATGCCGTTTGTTTGTGGATGATACGCGCTGGTCGTTCGATGCACAACGTTGCATTCACGCAGGAGGGCTTGCACTGCTTCAGATAGGAACGCGCGTCCGCGGTCGCTGAGTAGCTCGCGAGGCGCGCCGTGGCGAAGAACAAGTTTGTGAAGTATGAATAAGCAGACTTCACGTGATGTGGCTTCTGGCAGCGCAGCAAGTCTCAGCATACCGTGTCAGGTGATCCAATAGCGACGATCACCCAGCGGTTCCCGTCAGGTGTGTACGGAAGGGGGGCCATACAAATCAATGCCGATGCGATCAAAAGGTCGGGTGGGACAAGGCAAAGGCTGAAGCGGCCCAGTGACTATACGCGGTGGGCTCTTCCGGCGTTGACACTTGGCGCATGAACGCACGTATTGGCGGACGAAGCGGTACATTCCACGCCAGTAGTACCGCAGCCGGAGGCGCGCATACGTCTTTATGACACCAGCGTGGCCGCATTGGGGGTCTGCGTGGAAGGAGGCGCAGATATCAGCACGTAGATGGCGAGGAATCACCAACAACTACTTGCGACCGTCAGGCTAGGTAGTTGCGCCGGTAAAGGAGCCCATCGCGCATGGTGAAATGTCGAGCTGTGCGCCGCAGCGAACGACTGGCGGTATGCGGTGATGGCTTGGATAGGAACTCCATTAAAGAGACTATCCAAGGGTCCTGGCGCTGCTCAGATGGCATGTCAGCGTTTGTAAGGGACGCAGAATCGTAGCTGGAGACAGACGCATTTGCACAGTCATCGGGAAGCGGAGAGCGAGAAAGAGCGTCGGCATCTGAATGTCTGCGCCCTGACCTGTAGACGACGCGGAATGTCGTAGTCTTGGAGACGTAATGCCCAACGAGCTAGACGACCAGATGGGTTATTTAGGGACGAAAACCAACAGAGGGTGTGGTGATCAGTCACGACATCAAATGGGCGGCCATACACGTAAGGTCTAAATTTCGCGATTGCCCAAACGATGGCTAGACATTCTTTCTCGGTGACCGAATAATTCTCTTCAGCTCTGGTGAGAGTGCGACTTGCGTAAGAGACGACGTACTCGTCGAAGCCGGACTTGCGTTGAGCAAGAATAGCGCCAAGGCCGACTCCACTAGCGTCCGTGGGGATTTCGGTTGGGGCGTCTGGGTCAAAATGGCGGAGAATCGGTGGCGATGTCAGTTGATGACGTAATTTCGCGAATGCGTCATCGCAAGCGGGCGACCATGCCGAGATACCTTGGCTGTCCGCAAGTAGGCGTGTTAAAGGGGCCATTAGAGATGCGAAATTACGAACGAATCGTCGAAAATACGAGCATAGGTCTATAAAGCTCCGGAGTTCTTTGAGTGTCGACGGCTTGGGAAACTCGGTGACGGCGCGGAGCTTTGCGGGGTCCGGTAGCACTCCGTCCTTGCTGACAACATGCCCTAAGATGGTGAGCTTCCGGGTGGCGAAGTGGCATTTCTTCAAATTCAGTTGTAGCCCAGCCTTTGTGATGGCACTCCAGGACACTTGCGAGGCGCCGGAGATGAGTACCGAAGTCCTTTGAAAAAACCACGACGTCGTCCAGATAGCAAAGTCACGTGTGCCACTTGAGACCTCGAAGTATGTTGTCCATAAGACGCTCGAAGGTGGCGGGGGTGCATTACAAAGGCCGAACGGCATCACGTTAAACTCGTACAAGCCGTCAGGTGTTACGAACGCAGTTTTGGGGCGGTCGGCTTCATCCATAGGTACCTGCCAGTACCGCGACCGAAGACCCAGCGAAGAAAAGAACTCAGCCCCTTGCAAACAGTCGAGCGCATCATCGATTCTGGGGAGCGGATAAACATCTTTGCGGGTGATCTTGTTAAGGCGCCTATAATCGACACAGAATCGGATGCTGCCGTCCTTCTTTTTCACAAGCACTACCGGGGATGCCCATGGACTGTGGGACGGCTGTATGACGCCACGACTAAGCATATCAGTCACCTGGTCGTCAATAACCCGGCGTTCAGCTTGAGAGACCCGGTATGGACCCTGGCGCAGGGGTGCATGGCTGCCGGTGTCTATGTGATGAACTATTGAAGATGTTCGGCCCAGACTGGTTTGCTTGCAGTCGAAAGACGTCCGAAAGCGGTCGAGAAGCTTCAAAAGTTGGGCGCGTTGAGCACTCGGAAGGTCCGAAGCGATTGATGGAAGGAAGGCGTCTAGGGAAGATGGGTTGGACGTGGTAATGAGATCAACGCTGGCGACCTGAAGGCTTGTTGTGCGATCGGGCAGTGGGCTAGCGCAAACTGACTCAATGTCCTAAAGTCGCCCTATACATTCTCCGCGAAACATTGTGGCTGCAACCGAAAGCAGGTTCGTGACATAAATTTATTCCACCGCAGTTTTCGATCGTGACGAGAGCAAAGGGGAGAAAAAAGTTCTTACGATAAGTGAATGCTTCTGACGGCGTAAACATGGCGGTTGCGAAAACATAGTCGCAGGAGATCGGCACAAGGACAGACGACATAGGTGGGATGTCCGTGTCCTCGGCGACGACGACACGAGAAAAAGACGACTTGCCAGAATCGACGTCGGAGATTGCTGATAACTAGAGCTCGGCACTGGCACAATCGACAATGGCATGATGCGTGGAAAGAAAGTCCCACCCCAATATAACGTCGTGCGAGCAGTAGGGAAGACGACGAACTCAACCACGTACAAAACGTCCTGAATGAGTAGACGAGCTGTGCACGTCACGGAAGGTTGTATGTGATGTGCGGTTGCCTGTACGGAGAGAAACACCAGAAAGCGGAATCGTAATTTTTTTTTAACTTGCGGCACATTGCTTCGCTCAACACAGATACAGCTGCTCCAGTATCGACTAAGGCGGGCACGGCAACACCTTCAATGAATACAGTTATTTCGTTAGCAGGTTGAGAACGAAGGCCTTGTAGATTTCGACAGCGGCGCAGTTCTTGCCTCCGGAACTGCGATGGTCAGTTTTCCGTTTGGACGGGCGGGGAACGACGAAGCATTGGCGAAAGCGAACGTCGGCGCGGGGAGGGCGATCGAGGCGAGTTGAAGGGCCGGCGGGTCGACGAAGAGGTGTCCGAAGGAGCGTGCGGGGGGCATCGGCTGTGGTGGCTCAGTACGGTCGTAGCTGTAACTTGCGTCAACGGCAGCTGGGCGGGGAACGCGGAGGCGGCAGAAACGCTCGACATGGCCGGGCAGACGACAGTAGTAGCAAATCGGTCGGTTGTCCGGTGTGCGCCAAGGATTATTAGGAAGGTTGGCAGGACGGCGATAAAGCGGTATGTGCGGGCCTACCGGCGCATGCGTTGGGTAGAAGGCATTTGTGGAATGAAGAGAGTCCGTGCCGTGTGGCAGCGCATGTGACGGCCTTCTCGCGACGTCAGCGTAGGTCAAGGGAGCGGATACAGGCGGTGGCTGGTGCGTTGGCGGCAGAGTTTCGGATACTTGCTCCTCGATGGTTTGTCGCAGCGACGAGGGGAGTCCATGAGTATTACCAGGCAGAAAGGGTGCCAGAGACAATTGTCGCGCAACCTCCTCGCAGATGAACTGCTGGATTTGGTGCGTCAATACCATCGGCTCCGCAGAGATGGCGCCGACGGTCAGTGCTGACGTGCTGGCCGTGTCGAAACTAGGACGTCGCGTGGAAATGCTCTGCGTTTCCTAACTAGTCGTAGCTCTGGCAGTGCTGAATGACGTCTGCGACTGTCTGAGGAGTTTTCGCCAAAGCATGTGAAACGCATCGTCCTCGATGCCCTTCATGATATGCTTGACTTTGTCGGCTTCGTACATGGCAGGATTGAAGCGGCGGCAGAGGCCTACGACGTCCTCAATGAACGAAGTAAAGCTTTTTCCACACAGTTAGGCGCGATCACGCAAGCGCTGCTCTGCGCGGAGCTTGCGCACTGTCGGTCGGCCGAATACGTCCGCGAAGGTCGTCTTGAAAGAGGCCCAGGTGGTTATCTCAGCCTCGTGGTTGTTAAACCAAAGCTCCGCGACTCCTCTCAGGTAGAAGTGGACGCGGCCGAGTTTGTCAGTGTCGTCCCACTTGTTGTTGACACTCACCCGTTCATATGAAGCGAGCCAGTCGTCGACGTCCTGCTCATTAGTACCGCTGAAGAGGACTGGGTCGTGCTCCCTTGGAATGCCGGGGCAGCGGGCACGGTGGGGGTGTGGTAGCATTCTGCTGTGCAACGTCGTCGGGCATTGTTGACGGTGCAGGTAGAGTCCGGGTACGGAGTTCCAGGGTGCAAAGGGAACGAGCACTCTCCACCACTTGATAGTACGCGTTCAGCGTTGAGTCCGGGGTGCGTTTATTAAAGAAATAGCACAGGTCAAGCGATCAGCCGTCGGAAACGGAGCAAGCACGAGCGCGAACAACGGTCCTCGTCTTCGTCTTTTGCTGGTACTTCTGTCTGCGTTATATCCATTCTACATACTTAATTTTCAAAGCAATTGGAATTTGCGAAGCTAGGTTGCTATGGAGACGAATAATGATTTAAAAGCCAAGGGAAAAGCCCTGTGCATCCCATGCATTTTTGGACATTTTGAGATACCTGTTGTTGCAGTGACTAAAAAAGGATATCCCCATAATGCATATTTCATTTTCTTCCAAATTTTCCGCTCCTTTAAATAGAGCAGATTTCTTTAAAGTCTGACTAATATTAGATCTGGCTAATATTTGTCAATAATATATGTAGGACCCAAATTTTGCAGTCAATTTCTATCTTTGAAAATTTGTAACTCAGAAACTATGAAGTGCATAATATCAATTCTGCTTCAGTAGTTGTTTTCATTTATGCAGAATCTATGAAAGAAATAATCAACTGGTTATCTTGGAATACGTAGGAAAGCATGGATTCCTAAGTAGTGAAAAGGATGGTTTTGAGATAATCTAGTTTAAAGTTAGAAAACAGTTAAAACAATCATGGTTTGCCACCAAACACACCATTCAATTATCTTGATTTAGTAGCTACAAGTCTGCTAATCATTGCCAAATTCAATTTTTCACTTTGGAACTCCTCGTCTTGCTTGCCTTGTTTCATTTGTGAGCTGTTGTGCAGCTCTACCCGCAATGTATTGTCGATTGCGGTCAACTTTTTCCGACAAATTGTGTGCATTTTGGCCAGGTTTCAATCCTAATTATTTCAGAATTTCGGCTCGTGCGATACTGCCATCATTAAACGAAAGATCTACATCCAATGTCGCAGTCCTTATGACTCTAAAGCCCAAACTAAGACAGCAAAGTCTCTTTAACGCAATTCCCATTAGCTCAACACTTACACCGCACAGTTTCGGCGCGTAATTTGGTCTAATTGCATGAAAAATAATATTCATGTCCATTAGAGCAACACGTTGTCACGGTGCACGCGATTCGCCGGCATTTATTTGCATTTACAAGAGAACTGTATTGATTGCCACAAAATTTAGACCTGCTGAAGACCTCCTTTGCCCTCATCATCTCAACTTATCGACAGGCACGACCAACGTAAGGTGTAATGAAGCTACGAGCTGAAAGTGTTCAAACTGACGCGCTCCCTAGAACAACTGCGAATAAAAAAGACAACAGAGTGTTCAGACTGCCTTTGAAATTACCCGACAAGTTCCTGTACACAGCTGACTCCACACAAGCATTTTGGCTTTCGTACACGTAGTTTTTTTTTTTGCAGAAATATGGATTGTAAGCCTGGAGTGCATGCAAGAGGCTTGTACTAGGATGCGCGTTCACTTACAACTTGCCTTTAGAAAAACTGGTTTTCAGCCACAAAAAGTACTATTCAAGAAAAGCACGTACGTAGAAAATATGCACAAAGGGATACCCTTCAAAAAAAGTGGTACTTTTTTTTTCAAATTTGCCTTACCCGGTGCCCTTAAGTGGTAAAGCGAAGGCTAATGCGAAGCAGTGATTCGGTCTACCACTTAGCACTACCCTTTTTCTCATCGTGCGAGCGCTCTGAGTTAATGTTCATTCTAGCGCTTATGCAGCAAAAATGCCATGCTTGCCAGTGCACGTGCAAAGCATGCCGATTAAGTTGGGCAATATTTCCTGCTTTTCGCATGGAAAGTTTTACTGTGCAATAGGTATCGAACCAATGTTAACAAAACATTGCTATATCGGTGACGATTAGCAGTAATAACAGCTGTATGGTAATATTTTCACACTGCTGCGACTGCTACGACGATCGCGAAGCACAGATTTCAGTCGCATATACGTATATGAGAATCACAAAGCAATATTTATTTTAGACTTAACCATAAAATTGCGTACACGATGCCGCGTATGTCATATGTATAGTTGATGTTTCATTCGACTTCAGCAAATGTAGAAATAATTTATGGCAGAACATTTGGGTATGCAAATATAAATTCGTGAGTAATGTGAGAAGGAACACAATTACATTTTTCTAAGGCCACAGCGGCTAAACAAAGATTACCAGCGCAAAGGTGTTTACAACAATAGATGCTCAAGCGGATGAGTATTTATTTAAATTCAACACATCGCATTAATATCGGGAAGTTAGAAATGACAATTGATTAAGCGCTGATCCGGTGTTCCAGTACATACCGCTCATGACTATACATGCAATCTCAAACGCAAATTTCAACGTATCCAAGTAGATGTGGTGCAATATTGCTGCGTATCAACCTTCCAAAACCGGGCAGGCCGGAGTACAAGCTTCCCACGCTAATCCGAGATCGACAAGAGGGGTCAAGAGCATTGGCGAAGGAAATTCAGCTGCCCAGAAAAAAAGCTTTCAGGTCACAGAACTGATCGAAGTACAGGCACATTAGGGCGAGGAAAAGGGCTTCACAACGATGGCCTGCCACGACCACCGCGAAACAGTATCGCCATAGACAGAAGGTACCAGCGGGATTGGAAGGCGGCACAAAGTGGCATGCAGTAACAAAACGATTCATTCTGATACTGCAAAATCGAGCATGCGGAGCACTCAGGAAGAACCGAGCGACGACTAATTGGATCAGGGTGCAGTGGTTCACATCCTGAAAAGGGCAGTCCCGATATGTTGCTGTCTTTACCCTAACCCACCGCCCGAAGCGGTCTGGTCCCCCCTGCAATCCGCCAACAGAAGTCACGAAGACGGCCAGCTATGGAAAACGTGCCGTTACTTCTCTCCGCGGAACGTGGCTACAGGGAGCCCTTCGTTCCGGAAGAACTAACGGGAGCAACAGGACAACTGGTGTGATGCCACTTATTTTCTGAAGCACATTTTTTCATTGGAGTGGTCAAGTGGACCTAGCGAACAAATGCAACACATCTTGTACAGAATCCTGCTATAGTTAATGACTGAGAACTCGTCTTGAGATGCTCGTCAACTGACAAAGTAAGTGCCCACGTGTAATACACGGTAAGAGCAGGGGTCTCATCACCAGAACACAAGACGTAAGAAGACCAGAGCTCGGTAATCAGAAAACGTTGCGGCAGCAATTTGGCTTGAGCGAGTTGGTATTCCCACATTTACCACATTAGATAGAACAATTTAAAGTAACATGTCTGGATCACTCTACTAGGGTATATGGGTAAGCTGTGCGCAGTTAGCAATCGAACACAAGACGTAAGAAGACCAGAGCTCGGTAATCAGAAAACGTTGCGGCAGCAATTTCGCTTGAGCGAGTTGGTATTCCCACTACATTTACCACATTAGATAGAACAATTTAAAGTAACATGTCTGGATCACTCTACTAGGGTAGATGGGTAAGCTGTGCGCAGTTAGCAATCGAAGTGTGGTCAAGGAAATTAAACTCCACTCGCGAGTGTTTAGAAAAAAGGAACAACATTTAGATTACTCTAGATGTGAAGAAGGTAAGCTATTTTCCTCGTTGCATCACCTCACTAGGAAAGTGAGAGTACAAATTTTTGTATTCACACACTCGTAGGTATATATTCACTTGCGTACTCTCTAGCGCAAGTGTTAGCATGGCGCATTTTCCGATGTTTTATTAGGTTAGTGTATCCATTGAGCGTGAAAACCAATACCTGCGCCGGTGTACAAGTTCATTTTAATCTGAGTGGCTGCCACGTTCACTGAGAACCGTATACTATCCGTTTAACAACTTCAGTGTTTCGCGAAACAGCGATATGCGTGTGCGCAACAGTTGTCGGATGCAGGCATATATGAAGAGATGCTCTTTGTGGCGTGTTCTCAGAACTATGTGGATCTTGGTCTTTGAAATCTGCTGTTTTTAATTGAAAACAGTTACCATAGAGATAGGCTAAGATAATACATGAGAGATGACTACGTTAACTTGAAAACCTCCCAGTTTCATTTCTTTCTTTATAAAGCAAGATCTGTGAACTCACCTATCGACATTTGCCTTGAACTTTACTTCCAGTTAAAAATGAGGTCCGCACAGGAGACGGTGAACGACACGCTGGACTCGGAGAACTTGGCCGACTTCGTGGGCACCCTGACCACGTATGCGGCCTTCACCTCGTTACCCTCCTACGAGCGGGACATCGAGCTGTCGGGCCTCAACATGACGGCCGAGCACATCTTCTTTATCAGCAGTTGCGTGAAGTGGTGCGAGGAAGAACCCTTAATCGGGGAACGGTATGCGCCGAGCCGATCTCGCTGCTTGGTGCCACTCATGAATATGCCGGAATTCTCGGCGGCGTTCTCCTGCCCTGTGGGGACGCCCATGAACCCGCGGAAAAAGTGCACTTTCTGGTAGTGGAGGGACATCTATATTTCTGCTAATATACGTATAATGTGTGGTCTATTTCTCAATTGCGAATACTTCAATAATCCTATTTTTTCGTGGTTAGATCCTGATTTAGGTTTTCACGTATAAAGGGAGACTGAATTAAAACAATGAATTGGTTTAGGTTCAAAAATTGTACTTTGATAACTTTTCGACATTATAGTTTGTTAATAGAGGGGAAAAATAAACTTGAAATCTTCCTCTTTAAAGTTCGCGCCGGCACCTCTGCGCGTGACGTCGCGGATTTCACTGAGTATTTTTCGTATTTTCGTGACATTACCTAAGCGAAACTCCTCAAACATGGAATATTAAGTCTATGACTCCCGAAGAGGAGAATGCACTTGACTTGTATTCATTATGAACTACACAGGACCATACCAGGCGTTTTCTCGCGGTGAGCTTGATGATTTTGGAGTTGTCAAAAGAGCGATTTGCTTAAAATAAATAAGACGGTTTTTTTTTCTTTTTCAGACCCTTTAAGATGCTTTTCAAGAAGTGCTAACTCACTCTTGAAACGTTTATTGGATACCAAGATCATTAGCGAAATGTCGGGAGCGGGAAACTAGTTGAACAGTAGTTAAGGTGAACATGTACAAAAATGTGCAAATAGAGCCAAGTAGTTTTTTGTTCAAGGTACAGGATGCCCATGAACGAGCTATTAAGGACAATAGGGGAAAACGACGATCACGACCACAATGGCGGTGGTGTGATCATTATTAGAACGCCCATTGAAAAGAGGTAGCAACGAGAGGTCACTTAGTCGGCTTATTACAGTCATGTTGTTCAGTATACGTTACATTCTAGCGTCCTCGATCTTCATTTTTTTCATCTGATTTTTTTTATCTTAAACAGTAAGTTTCTGTAATATATCATTATCTTGCCATCATTAACAAGCATTAATAAAATGTCGCCATCATTATCATCAGCCTGGCTTAGCCCTACTGCGGGGTAAAAACCTCTTCCATGTTTCCCCACTTAACCGAATCTTTACTATTGCTTCGGTGGCGTTATTTCCGCAAACTTCCGAATCCGCAGCCCACTAACTTGTAGCCTCCCCCTCGCTTGCTTGCCGTCTTTTGCAATGCATTCTGTCACTGTTAATAACCAACGGTTATCTGTCCTTCGCACTACATGCCCGGCCCATGCACATTTTCTTGTTCCTGATTTCGAATAGCATTTTCTTAACACCAAGCTTGCTCCCTTAATTACTCTGCCCTCTTGTTGTCCCTCAACGACACATTTATCACTTCTCTTTCCAAGGCCTCACTACATCACTCTCAATTTGTTCACAAATATTCAAGCCATGTCCTAACTTATATCAACCACTGAATTGATAATAGTTCCATTCATATTAAGATACACAGCCCGCGATAATAAGCCGTCTTCTACGGGTCCTTAGTGAGTCAGGGTCCAGAAATTTGGTCACGATGTAATGAGCAGTTTTTATTGCCGCAGACACATACCTCATCCTGTTGGGAACATTCAAGTAAGTATCTTTTAAAACGTAAGAGGTATACGGGCTCAACACAACAGCTGAATCTCGGGGCGATACCGACCTCCCCCGGTGTCCGTCGCAGCTACAGCACACACAGACAACGGGGCTTCGTTGCAGGATTTAAACCAGGTATTCTGCGTGGCAGTGAAGCATTCTACCACGGAGTGACGCAAGTTCTTGAAACGTCTTCGGAAAAGGTCCTATATAGGCGCCATGTTGGCCAAGGAGTCACGTTAACATAAGTAGTAATATTGCGTAGAAGAAGCGCAGGAGTGTGGAAAGGCGTGGCACAATGTTAACAGCGTAATGAAAGGATGCTTTCAAAGGTGCTCACCCATACCAAAGCGTCGCGCCATCATTCGTCGAGATCACCATCAGCCATGGCAGCAACAGAATGTGCACCTACGTAGGAGCACACATTGGCCTTACAGACAGACTGAGGGCACGTCGCTTCTGAAAATATTTGCTTCACGCTGTACGTAGTGGTAACTTTGCATGTGTACTTTTTTGTAGGCAGCCTGATCGGGGGCTTACAATGATCTCTAATGCCAGCTCCTCACACTTCGCGCTGTGTCTGTGCCGCGTGTACCAACGGTGCTCAAATATTTCATAAGGCGAAAGCCTTCGATGCCCCATCAAACGCGAGCATTGACTGTCGGCGTCGGCGTCTTCGAGATTTGGCGTGATCTGACAATACTCCGCGAGACCAGACGACGTCTCGCCAGGCCAGCGTCGGTGTCAACAGGAATGATGCGAAAAGCAACAAATAAATGTCGGTCAAAACTCGCGTGATACTCAAGTAAATGTGCGTGTGTGCAGTTGGCGCATTCATTAGTCACGTAAGCTAAATGTATGACGTGAGGCAATCGATAGGCGGCAATCTGTGACGTCGTTACGACGTCACAGATCGCTATAATTTGTGACGTCGTTGTGAGATGTTGTGACGTCACATGACGACGTCACCACAGGACATCGTGGCTTGGCCAAGTGTGGGCCGATCACGGATGCTGTGCAAAGCCATGTAAGGTGAGAAAAACTTGTATAGTGTGCGATCCTGGGGGGCAGTGACAAACCACGCTGGGTTCAGAATGCTTTCGAAAGTGGAGGGGGGAGGAGCAATACGTATACTGAGAAGCAGAGAAGAAAATGGCATTTGCCATCGAGCCGTCTTAGGCGATGCATAAGGATCCCTGTGAGTTTATTTAGTGGCACAACTGCCATGTTACACTCTTTGCTGCGTTTCTGGACGACCCTATCAAGTGCTGTGGCGAGTAGTCCGAAAACCTTCACAAAAAAAAGTATATATATATATATATATATATATATATATATATATATATATATATATATGTGTGTGTGTGTGTGTGTGTGTGTGTGTGTGTCAGTGGCGTAGCCAGGAATTTTGTTCGGCGAGGGGGGGGGGGGCTCGCATGTCAACACTATATATATATATATATATATATATATATATATATATATATATATATATATTTGCTTCTCCACCATTTTAAATGTCTTAGCTGAATGATGGCGCTCTTACAGCATAAAGTCTGTTAAAAACTGTGATCTAAAGAAATGCATAATTTTTGTTTTCCTTTACACTTCTCATCGTTCACAGCACCTCTCCGGTGAAACGTGCCCGCTTGCCATTGCGGAGGAAACAATTAAGTCTTTTACAGAGGGCTGCCCAAGTGAACTAACGAAAGTCTATGCAACCCTGGAAACGCAGTACATTCTTTGGGACCCATTCGCATAAGTTAACGTTGTTTAAGTGGTATTGTAGTGCTACCGAAACTTTACATTTCGCGCTTAATTCTACTGACATGAAGTTGCTGCATCGCACGTTTCCTGAGAAGAACGCCCTCACAATTTTCCTCTCCAGCTGTTCACCTTGAACAATAGTTCCACCAGGATCTATCACGTACCGCAATCGTCATGTATTTTTGCATGATTACTGGAAATAAATCTTACTACGAGTTTGGAATATCAAAGCTTCATGTGGGAAAGTTCGTATACTTACGTTACAATCACTAGATCATTTAATTTGAGTCATGTGAAGAAGCCATTTAGAAAACACAAATTTATTACTGAAGATATAAATTATAAAAGAAAATAATGTACTAAATTTAAACCTGGCTATATTTTGCGGTTCATTTGCACGCTCCTGTTTTTGCGCTGGTGTTTTGTAGATCCATCTACAGAATCGATCGAACAGAATTCGCTACAAACGTAACAATTGTCTTAGTTTCGAGAAGCTAATTGATCAAAATTTGTTGGAAACGGTGATGGAATCAATTTTGCATGCTCTGTGCGCATGGTGTTTTACCCGCTATATTTCGCACTGTTAGAATAAGCTCGCCCGCGAAATCTGCCACCTTACTATTGAAGAAAACAATAACGAAGGGCAGCGTTACGTCTAGCCGACTTACATGCATATATGAGCTTTGTCATAGATACAGTGATCAAGTTTACCTTCTGGTAGTACGCATTGTAACGCAATGCTACGTAAGTTTGTCCAACCACCCGACAGTTTTATCCACCTTTCCACCTGACGTCCTACTAAAAATATACTGCTACGCTTTCTTATTCGAAAGTGCAACTAATAGCATTTATTTGCATGAAAACTAAGCAAGCGTGCACACCGATTGCGAGCCTCAATTATGCGTGCTGCATGTATAGCTGAGATGAACTGCCGGTGAGCGAAATTATGACCTGTTTCTCTGACCGGAAACGAGTCATTAGAACCAGAAGTGAATTGTAAAGTTTCCTTGGGAATATAGGATGCCACCTGATGCTACTTAGACGACGCGATGTTTTGCCAATGAGCCCCTATCATGCTGCTCCGTTTCCAGAGGTTGTATCGACATCCATTCACGTGCTTTATTAGATATTAACTTTTTACGCAGGGCGTTTCAACGCAACTTATCCCAAAACATTACGCTACTGAGTCTCGAGACAACGTAGCTCACATAGACAGCTGTGGTTCTATATAATACACATTAAACATAGATTTTTCTTGACCTCGTGATTCTCGCATTTATAAAAGACCAGAAAATGCAAAGCAAACAAAATTTTCAAAGCGCCAGCCCCCCGCGGTCGTACAGTAGTTAAGGTGCTCAACTGCAAACGCGAATGGTTTGATTTAAGTGCTTGTTAAGGAACACAAGGGGTAGAAATTTTCGTAGTCCTCCACTAAAGCGCCTGACAACCATATGGTGGTTCTGGGCGGTGCGTCAAACTCCATAAATTATTATTATTACTAGTATTGCAAAACGCCGGGCTAAGTGAGCTCGAAATAACAGCGCGGTAGAAATGGAACTATTTTGGCCAGATCGTACATATGTGGCGCTTTTCTTCTAAAAAGGTCAAGTCCGCTTTATCTGAATCTGAAAAAAAAAACGCAGTTTTTTGCTACGGACAATATGGTCGGGCAAGCTCCAACATTTTTTTCGTCAGTGCGCTCATGTCACCAAAATACCTCAAATTTATATTGCGGCTAAAATCTATGTAGCCTACTATCGTCAGTATTCCAGAGTAAAATTTGTATTTGGCTTTTAGAGATTGTAACATTTCATTTGCGCTTGACTTAGCTCGTAAAAGAAGTCTAAATCATTACAAATGAACGATACAGCAATATTATGCGACAACATTAACACCATGCTTGTGCTTCCGTCTGTGCCGTCTTTTGTTGCATTTGCATAACGGTAATAACTAGACTTGTAGAGCCAGTGGTCCAACCAGCAAAAATGCGTACCATTCTGGACTGCCGGCAGCATTTTTTCGTTCTTGGCACCTTGAGGGCCTTCAGAAAAAAGCTTGGTTGTTTGTTTGTTTGTTTGTTCGTTCTTTCGTTCGTTTATATATTTGTTTGTCTGTAGCCTGAAAACTGTTTCAGCTCTTCTTCATATTCTTCTTAGCTCATTTGGTTTCACGCCATTTCTGATGGCTTCTTCAAGGAATAAAGCGGTGCCCAATATCTTCATTTCAGTTACCTTCTATTTCAAATGTACCGTCTCCGAGTGAAAGACGGCCATGATATGCAGCGCAAAGGTTGTCGAATGAAAGCAATATAGGAAAGCTACTAGGGCCCAAATGAAACTAATTGGTCCCAGTCACGTTGATTGTTTTGGTCGTGTTTGTTGAAGCAGCACTGATTTAATGGATCTGACTCAGTTTGATCTAAGCAGATACAGACTTTCGCTGATTTTTAAAAATTCAAAACAGTCTTTTTGAGTTCACGTTACGATGAGGAATTGTCCCATTTTGATTACGATTCGTTTAAAAGAGAAATATACCTTGGCACGTTTTGCGCTCCCGTGAAATTTAGCTCTTTTCTGATTTGGCTCTTTAGGGAAAAAATGCCCCCCACCTCCCCGAAGGGAATCGTGAGGAAATGCGAATGCATTTCGCGCGCGCTTCACTCCATTTATATATACGTGCGAGCGAGCGGACGGGAGTGTGGGGCGCAGGGAGGAGACAGAGCGAACGGTGAGAGAAGGAGCGGCGAAGCACTGCACCTACCCTCTGCTACACTCTCCACACACGCGGGAGCTCCGCCGAGCTTCCGCGATGCGAGCGCCCTCACACACCAGAGCGCGCTCCTCCTCTCCACTCACTCTCCGCTACTCCGCCCGCACCACCTGCTCCGGTTGCTAGGGGCGAGGATAAGCGGGCGCGCCCGCAGCTGTTGCTATGGGAGAGGGAGTGAGAGCGGAGAGATAACAAATTACACCATCTTCCGCTAAAGGGAACCATGTGTAGATGTGAAGCAGCGGGCGCTAACGCTTACACCGGCAGCGGCGTTGACGCTGGCGCTCATCGCAGCGTTGCGCAGGAGAGAAAACTGGGGATGCGTAAAGCACGCAGCGATGGAGCGGTGTTTCCTACTGGAACATGCCAATCGCTGCTAATGTGCAATGAGAGACAGAAGACTCCGACTGAACACAGAGACTCGCAGTCCGCTTTTAGTTAACGCCGTCCGCTGCGAATTTTTATTGTTCAACAACGCACAGGAGAAATCTCCCACCGGCACCACCTTGGAGGTCAAGATCCATTGCCATATATACGGGGTGGCCAGTGAACGGTTGTGCAGCGCGAGCAGTCGGTTTTTTCAACAAAGAAACTCGCTAGCGGACGCTGCCTGTGTCGGCGTCGCGAGGCGAGAGAGGGGGGAGCGTAGGAGACGAGAGAGAGGGGGGCGCGCATGCGCAGTGGGAGTGTGGACGCTGCGGGCAGAGATGCCTAGAGAAGGGAGGGGGGAGCGTAGGAGAGGAGAGAGAGGTGGGACGCGCATGCGCAATGGGAGTGTGGACGCCGCGGGCAGGGATGCCTAGAGGAGAGAGGGGGGGAGCGCAGCAGGGGAGAGAGGAGGGGAGGCGCATGCGCAGTGAGGGTGTGGTTGCCGCGGGGAGGGATGCCTAGAGGAGAGATATAGGGAGAGAGGAGGTTTTTTTATTTTTATTTTTTTAAAGGGTTTACGCATGTGCAGTAAGGGTGGTCACGCCGCACACCACCACCACCGGATTAAGCTTCGCCATAAGATGCTTCACATCTAACACCTGCCGGCGCTTACCTCCTCAACCTATCCTCCTCCTCCTCCGCGGACAACGCTGGACAACGCTGGACAACGCCGGATGCCTGACATAGCCCGACTATGAAATGCATTCGCATTTTAAAAAAAATGCCACATATATAGCACAAGATAGTCATCATGCTTTGGCCGAGAGGGCTGTTCGAAGCACTATCAATGTTAGAAGGAAGTAATTTTGGCAAAGCAGGATTGCCAGTATATTATAGTCTCCTTAGCAGCGTCGTCGACGTGGATTCGCTTCTCGGACAGGGAAAAAAAATTGGGTGCGTTCCGTATATTGACCTAAAAAATGTCAGATTACTGGTAACACTGAATTCATCAGATAAACTTTGAGGTCAAACTGGTCAGTTAAAGAGTAAATCAAGGGTGCTCTCCCCCCCGCCCTTACTTATCCACTGGGGGATGCAACCCCCGCTGATCGGCGTACCCCAGCAGCCCAAATTAGTAGATGTCTTTTGTTCTAAGAATATAGTGCATTGCCGGGACAAAACACGCGGCCCGCGGACCCCTTGCTAGCGGCCCGCTCCTTCAGACAGAACAGCCTTGCGAGTTTGCTAAATAGTATTCGCATTATTTTCTCGCCTACTACGTATAATAGCTCTTTGTTCAGGCAAGCCACAGAGACGGGACTGGTCTCAAGTGTTTTGTGCGTGTGCGCGAGGCACCCCATGCGCTCACGATCAGTTGCAACATCACGGTGAAACCAAAACTCCATATTTTACAATCGGCGTCCAGATGTTAGTCATTCTGAAAATCAGTATCCATATGTTTTCCGAGACCTGACGTTAAATACCCCTCTAAAATGACCCATGCAGGAAAGGATTTTTTATTCTTTCAAGAGGCAACGTTTGGTGACATTTTCATTCAAACTCTCTGCCCCCCACTCCCCCTCCCAGCGCTTGTGGGACTAAATTTCATAACTGCGGCCCGCTAGTTGAGGTATGTTGGAGGCCCCTCCTATATATCTTAATCCAGAGCGTCCTGCGTGTCAACAATAGCTACTCCTTCGCGGTGACACGGCTAAAATGGCAATACAAGGCTCTACGCCTTCTTTTGCAGAATATTTCTTACGGTATCATGCGCTGCACAGCCAGATACAGGACCGCCAGGGGTCCGCAATGTTCACACCGAAGTGTCTTTTTGACTGCGAAAAGCAATTTTAGAAAAAATCCAGGATGATTTCAGGCACAGCTAGCTCTTTTGGTCGGCGATACATCACAATACGAAAAAAAAATTTTTTTTTTTGGGGGGGGGGGGGGGGGGGGCATCTGACAAATCTGACAACCTTTGCGCTGCATATCATGGCCTTGTGCGTGCCAGCTGAGGCATGACTCAGTATCAAGGCGAAAGCCTTTAGTGACTCATACTAGCGGGGTCCGTCCATCCGTCCGTGCCCTAAAATGGTGCCAGCTGTGGCCTCTCCTCCTCACACTCTCTCACCAATCACGTGGTGGCACAGCGTCAGCATCCGACCATCCGTGCCCCCTCAAGGGCCCAATATAGTCCGACGTAGCGTTAGCACGAGCCAGCGGTGGCTGAAGTTGGCGACGCCAGGTTTGTCACGTTACGTTGACGCGAAAACCGAGCACTCTGTACTCCCAAGCGCGCGCCGTGCGACGTTGCCTTGACGCATACGCGTTTGAGCATGTCGGGTGTCCCTGCGTCACGAAGAGACTCAGAGGCAGTGGATTCTGGGTTCGGTCACCGGCGCGAAATGCACCATGCCGCATTTTGCGCCGGCTGCCTCCAGTGCGCGCCGACGGACGGCGGTCGCGTGGGTGGCGCCTCGCGTCAGACTATAGAGTGCTCGCGTTTTCCTGCAGTAGCATCGTTGTGCCCATCCACAGGCCTTCGCCCAACATACTTTGGAATTTACAAAGTGTGCTTCAATTTTTTTGTGAACTAAGAGGCCGAGCGCAAGCGCCACCATCGCGAAGACACTGCATTCACTTTGCGTCGCATATTACATAACGTTGAATCGCTTCAGTGGCCCAACATATTACCAGGGGTGACTGCGAGTCATTTTGTTTCGTCTTAAGATCGCACGAGAAAAATAGAAACAGTGGGTTTAGCATAGGCGTGCGCATGGTTGCCCGTCAGGGGGAGTGGGAGCGAAGGGTAATCCCAGCGCCCTCCACCCTAATAAGTCAATGTATGGGGCACATTTTGCGCACCTCACACTTAAATGACTAAGGGGGGGGGGGGGGGGGGGGGACCGCCCCCTCACCCCCCCCCCCGTGCGCACGCCCAAACGGTTTAGCTTTCATCTTACACTTTTCTAAATGTTGTATTGCCCTTAGACTTTATCGTCCACTACATGACTGTCGCTTTTTTCTAATCTATTTCATTTCATGAATCCATATCATTTAATCTAAATCAATTCTGCGGAATCCCGCAAGGTGGCGGAAGGGTTATGAAAGGGAAATTAGATAACCACCCGTTTGTAGCACGAAGCCACAAGGAAATCCGTACAACCACCCGTTTGTAGCACGAAGCCACAAGGAAATCCGTACGGATTTCCTTGTGGCTTCGTGCTACAAACGGGCGGTTGTCTAACTTTCCCTTTCATAACCCTTCCGCCACCTTGCGGGATTCCGCAGAACTGATTTAAATTACTTGTGCCCATGTGCTTCGAGTTGTCGATGAATTCGCCCTCGCGCTGCGAATAGCTAGCTTAATGGTTAGCTCAATTGGTAGAGCGACCGCCCCGGAAAGGCGTTGGATCCCGGGTTCGAACCCCGGACCAGGTCGAATTTTTCGGCAACTAAGTTTTCTTTCTGCGAAATCCGTACGGATTTCCTTGTGGCTTCGTGCTACAAACGGGTGGTTGTCTAATTTCCCTTTCATATCATTTAACTTTTCACTGTCAGATAATGGCCCGCGAAATAATGCACGGCTATGACGCTGATGGCTCCTATTACGATGAAAATGGTGCCTTTCATCCCTGGGGTACGGAGGAATTCGCGGTGACGTTCACCAACAGAACGATCTGCGTACGAAGATCATATAAATCTTGAGCAAGTACACATCTATTTTTGAAATACTAAATTACGCACGCATTTGTTACCTTCGCGTCAGTACGTTTATACATAAAGCGAATTTTTGCAAGCATTACAGCTACTTGTTTTTTTATTTCTTTAAGCGTCCCATAATAGCCTTCCGTATTAAGGCGGCGCCGAAAAATGCTATAGGACGTCCTGCCTTCAATGACAGCACTACCGCTTATGCAAGTCTCCGCTGAAAGCTCGAGAACATTGTAAGTTTCTTCATAGAATTAACATATCTTAACCTTCGACGATACATCTAGCGTCACGAATGTGCTAAATGACATCGAAAATCTCGTAGAAATATCCTCTCATAAAATGTATTGGTTCCTCTATAACCAGAGACTTAAACGAATTTACCATTTCTAAGTGAACCACTGTTTGGCTCGTCCTTGCGCTATTTAATAGAGACAACCGTCTTTGAAAGGCGGCGGAAAGCGCCCACACCACCTACTCGAGCATGTCGACCTACTTGCTAAGCCATGCACTAAACATTTACGGGAGAAATGTTGCGTTGAATAGCAGTCAGTCACCGCCACGGTTCCAATTTAAAGGGGCCCTTCGACGCTTTTTCATCTGCATTCTGCAGCGCTGGAATTCGTTTAGTGCCGAATACTAAGATGAACGCAAAAAGAATTATCGAAATCGGTACACGGGAACGGAAGTTATAAGCCGTCAAACTTCAAAACCTCAGCAGAAGACGAGAAGAAACGTCCCCTTTCGCATTTCACTCTCCCACTTGGCGTCAAAGACCGCTTCCAATCCCCGCGCGCCTCTTACAGAGACGTACCGGACGACTGATCTCGTGGTGCCCGTTGTGCAGCGCTCCTAGCGTCGTTTCGCAATTGTTTTCATATTTTCATATTTAAAAACAGAAATCCATTTGTATCTCAGAAAGTACACTCTAAGGCAAAATTACCCGAAAGAGGAGTAACGGAGCCCAATAGGCGCGCTCGATGAACGGATAGACCGCTGAGGAGTAACCACAGAGGAATGCGTGCCGTGTGCAAACCAGTTAGTCTCCAAAGGCACCAAAGGGATGAACCGCGCGGGAGATACGTCACGTGTGCGAACCGTTGTCAAGGGAACTAACCGTCCTCCTCGCTCTTGGTCAGTCTTCTCGTTTTCATGGAGGCGCGTTGGC
Source organism: Rhipicephalus appendiculatus (assembly GCA_030522465.1). NCBI lineage: Eukaryota > Metazoa > Arthropoda > Arachnida > Ixodida > Ixodidae > Rhipicephalus > Rhipicephalus appendiculatus. The sequence goes on from JALIZH010000290.1 coordinate 511,831, forward strand.
GGTAGTGTCCCGCTCGGAGAGTTCGATGATTTAGGAACTGCGCCGCGGTGCCTTGGGTAAACACGTATGCCGCGTATGCGTGGATGAGCGTGCGGTGCTGCTTTTACGTTTCGCCGCAACCATGGAGTTTGGAGCTGGTCTCGACACGCCGAGACGCCGCGCTGTATTTCTCCGGCCACGGTGCGCTGGCGTAGCAACGGCACTGCGTCGACACCGGCTGGGAATGGCGGCCGAGAAGGCATGGGCCTATCGGATCCATGAATTCAATCCGACTCTGGGCAGAAGTTGGCGCTGGATTATTTCACAAGTAAGTGATCATACTTTATTTTTCCGTACCTGTTGTTTGCGCGAAGCGCATCGCGCTAGTTGGCAACGGGCTCGATCGTGTTGTATATATCGCGCGCACGAAATGCACCGCGAAGGTCGGCTTTGGCGTCCGCTCGCCTGTGCTTTGTGACTGCCTGAAAATTGGCCGCCATTGCCGTCGGCCGCCTGGACGCTCTCGCCGCGGTGATGAGCTGCGGGCTCGCGATATTGGGCAGAGGCCTCGCCGCTGCGGTGCGACTCGTCCAAAACGCATTGCGGTTGCCGTCAACGAGCTCGGTTGTATGTCGCGCGCTTGAAGTGCACCGGCAACTGGCGGGTGCTCTAGCTAGCCGACTTTAGCTGTGCTTCGGAACTCTGTGGACAGTTTTCGCCATTACCGTTGGCTTCTCCGTCAATCGGTCGCAAGCAGCTCAGCGCCGTTCGTGGCGGCGGCCCCCTGCGTTCGCTCGTTGTACTATGCCGCTCGATCCAGGAACTTTGTGAAAATTTGTCGACATTACCGTCGGCTTCCGCGGCGCTCGCTCGAAAGCAGCCCAGTGCCGTTCGTGGCGGCGGTTCCGCGTTCGCTGCGTTCGCTCGCTCCTCTGTTCGAGGTTCGCTGGCGGCAGAAGCTCCGCGTTCGGCCCCGCGTTCTCTTGCTCGAACTGTATACGACGCCGCTCGCAGAAAACTCGCCGGACTCGTTGGCGGCTCGGCGGTCGCGGCGTATGATGGCTGCGGCTGCCGCACTTGAGCTGTTGCGCTATGTGACTCGAAATGCGTTTTCGATTATGTATGACATCGCGGTGGAAATATCTGCATGCCATATTTTAGACGTGCGTATTTATTTCACCTTGCACGTATTTGCCATGTGCGTGTATCTTCCTCACTGTCACATGTGACCTAACTGTTTGCAATCTTTTTGTGCAGACGTTGTCCACTACGTGCAGAAGGCTGCTTGCGCTTGTGCGTGCAATGCCAGTCATCTATCGCTTCCGTTGGAGCAGCTTGACCAAGACGACTGCACGAGATATGACTACGCGGCTGGACCTGAATTTGACATCTGGCAGCGAATTCACTGAAAGAATGCAGAAACTTAATATGTATATAGAAAAATAAAACATTTCATTGTCTCACTTTTGTCTTTCGTTGTTGCATTGACTGCGAAAGCAGTGAAACAAGCATGACTAAATATTTTTTCGCGTGTTCTTTTCTGCGCCATTTGTTGCTCACTGCGGAGAAAAACACGCGAGAAAAGTATTAAGCCTTGCAGAGAGTAACTGTGCAAAATCATCCCTGGGGATTAACGCATCATTTGAACTGAGGATAAAAAGTTCATCCCAGTGGAGCATTTGAGTGGACCAATCCGTTCGTCCGGTGAGGTGCAACCGTGGGGACTAACGGTTGACCGGTAAGGGGTAAATGTGAAGACTAAATGTTAGTCCAATGAGGTGCAACTGTGGGGACTAACGGTTGCCCGCGAAGGTGTAAATGTGAGGACTAAATGTTAGTACATTGAGGTGCAACTGTGGGGACTAACGGTTGCCCGCGAGGGTGTAAATGTGAGGACTAAATGTTAGTCCCTTGAGGGGGACTAACTGTTAGACCCGTGCCGTTAGTCCTTAAAGGGACTAATGGTTGTGGCAGCCCCATTAGTCCCCAAGAGGACGAACGGCACACCCTTTTAACACCCTTTTGCCTTAGAGTGTATACAGAGAGCTTTTATCATTTTTAGCGCACAATAGTGTGGTCTATCCGGGACCGTATGGATATTACGCGCGACTTGTCGCATCGAACCAATCAAAACGCACGGCCTATGTCGTCACTCCCACGTGGTGAAGCGTCACTTCCGATCACATAAATAGCCGCTCTATGTAGCTCCAATCCGAAAATGGTGTGGTTTTTCCGTAAAAATAAAATTATAACTGCATTGTTTTTCGCGTTGCCATTCGCGCAGCGATATCGGTGCATTCCACAGTTCGAGAAGAAGCGATGAAAACGACACGCTAAATTTGTGTCGCAGGGCCCCTTTAAGCAATGTCGGTGTCACTGCTCCGCTTTTTCTTTTATCTTTGAGCGGCGAAGACCTGTTCCTAACCTCCCTAAGGCAAATGTCATATTTTTATGCCCTCTTTATATTTATTGTAAATAATTATGCCCGTGTACATAGGAAACCATATGTAGCCATACATGTCTGTATAAATGTATTTTGATGACATACAAGCGACCCCTTAATGCCATATAGCAGCATACACCGGCGCACGCGCGTTATATGTCGTGCGGGTATCCAAACATAAGGATTGGACATTTTATGTCTTATATCAAGGAACAGCATGACAACAATGTGGACTAAACAAAGGTTGTGGCAGGCGATATCATTGTACGCAAAAGATAAAAATGAAACACAGCGTGACATGAAATAGGTACCAGTAAGCCATCAGACTGTGGCGCGCGTCAATGCAATCAAAGTCGAGAGCGTGTATTATCGGTGTACAAAATATATTTCCCAAGTTTCTACCTTGGCATAGAATAAACTCGCTAAAGATGTGGGTAATTGAAAACGGTCCGCGAAAACCACGCTGATGACGATATCAGCGTGGTTATTACAGTGGTCAAAGCATATGTATAACTAGAAGGAAGTGGTGAACACTACTACGTTTCTGATGACTATGACAAAACTCAGTACCGCGCTTTTAAGTGGTTGAATTTTTTGTAAATTTCATGAACGAAAAATGTTGCCTCGTTGCCGAGTGCCGTAGTGATGTGGCGGGTACTGGCGAGTGCTATTGCGCTTAGCTTGAGACGACTGCCATAGTAATGCACAATAGTGGTCGGTATAGCCATGATATACACATCAGGCGATTCCCACGATTCTGTTTGTACCGACGATTGTGATGTAGAATACAACTAAGTAAATACTACATTTCCTAGAGCTGACAATGTGCTTTAGCGATAGCTCCAATCATGTTTGTCGGCGCTTTAACAACAACATTTCCCTGCCTTCTTTTCTCTTAAAAAATATATTTGGAAACTCTCTCAATATAGCGTATCAACTCAAACACGTACCACATTAACTTCAGTTATTGCTCCTTTCTTTCTGAACTCAGAATGAAGGGCATTCGGAGTTCTCTCCTAGAGTGTTTTGCTCCTGGTGAGCATTAGACGCGCTAAGGAACCACGATTTGATGCTGGCCGCTAAGGAAAGAAGAATCTGTGGTGGCGAACTTTTCATTAGGGGGATATCCGGCTTAACATCCCTTGCAGGAAAAGGTGATGGCCCCGGCAAGAGATTGTGGTGGACACAATCGATTTCGGAGCAATTGGCGGATTTTGTGGGCGTCAGGGTTGCGCACAGGGCCTACAGTTCATTGCCAGATGACAAGCGTCTGGTGCTACTGCCCGGCGTCGACTTGGCAGCCGAGCGCCTATGCTTCGTCAGCCACTGCGTGAAGTTGTGCGAGAATCAAGGCAGAGCTGCAGAGAGTAATGCGCGGCCGAGTTCCCGGTGCATCGTCCCACTCATGAACATTCCCGAATTCGCGGCCTCGTTCAAATGCTCTCAAGGGACCCCCATGAACCCAGTGCATAGGTGTAATTTCTGGTAGCGAAAAGTTTTCACAACTGCCGCGTGGCACAGCTTGACATCGCGGTTCATTGAAATGCTTTTAAGCGTTGACGTTTCTGCTTTACACAAGACAATTAGCTACGCAAATCTAAGCTCCAAGAAGTTACGTCGCATGTTTCAGCGCAAGCAATATTACTACCCTCTCCCGCCTTGAACGCGCGTGTCGGTCAAGCGCTGTTTCGCCTTCAAATCACGCGAAACCGGCACTCTTCAATGAAATTTTATAACCCTACAACACTTAAACCAGCTCAAAACGTACTTTTAAAAGATCTACTCCGACTGAACTCAACAAAACATAACAATCTTATATAGACGTTTCGACACCTACGCGGGTGGCATCCTCAGTACACGCTGACACGAAATGAGGGGAGGTCGCCCAGTCTACTGTTAGTAGACTGGACTAGCCTGCTAACAGTCTACTGTTAGTACACTGATTTACCTACGGTGAGGTGGGTGCCGGTCATGGTGCCTCTACTAACAGTAGACTGGGTGACCTCCCCTCATTTCGTGTCAGTGTGTACTGAGGATGCCACCCGCATAGGTGGCGAAACGTCTATATAAGTTTGTTGTGTTTTGTTGAGTTAAGTCGGAGTAAACCATTTAGAACTATGAACTTTCAAATGGTTTACATTTGAAAGTTCATAGGAACATTCAAAACGTACTCATGGCTTAATCATATGGCTTAAAGGGGAACTCCGGCGAATTTTCGATATTCACCGATTTCAATAAAACTTTCAACATATGTTCTCTTCGGTACCCTGATGAAGAGGCCGGTCCGTTTTTATACATAACTGAGTAGTCAAATTATTGGAGGCGCAGAGCCCAACAACCAAGGCGGCCTGAAGGGTCTTTCAGAGACGAAAGTCAGCACTAAGGCAGCTATACATATGGCATTATAGGCAGCTAAGGAAGCTGCCTCATAATGCCATCATTATGAGGGACGTCTTAGTGGAGGGCTGTGGAAATTTCGACCACCCGGGGCTCATGAACGTGTGCTAAAATCTAAGTACACGGGCCTCTAGCATTTTGCTGCCACCTGCAAGTGCCTACCGCGGAAGGTATTTTGTCCGCAACCCACGGGTAAGGAGTCGAGCATCGTATGTACTATACCGCTGGGACGGGCAGCACACTTATATAAAGTGTTCCTTCACATATCTTTTTAATGAAAGTTGAAATTAGGGCGATTTGATTTTGGACTTTCACAAATGCATAGAGATTAACGGTATGTGGCAGATGCCGTACTTCGAACTATTTAAAAGATGATCCGAGGTTTCCTCAGGTGATCGAATATTCTATTACGTCACCACATGCACTAGATCTCATTATTTCAAAAAAAATTGTTTAGAATGCCCTAAAGAATAAATGCTCCCGCCATATGAAACCCCGCAATGAATATTGTAATGATTCGTGGATAGCTGACTTCACATTGTAGAGGAAGCGCGTTAGAGCTCCGAGAATAACACGGCCATCCCCTTTCAGAAAGCGTCAAATACTTCCCGACAAAAAGTGTGTAGAGACATTTATGTTGACGTGCTCTTTCGGTATAAAAACTGTATCAGAAATGCAGAAATGCGTTTGATAAGAGTGCATGCACATCAGAAGCTAAAAAGTCTCTCCGTGGGGACGCATTCAAAATTGTTTTCCAAAAGGTACGATCCAGAAATGTTCTTACCACGACTGGCCCTGCCCATTTAGCATTGTAAATGGAGCATTGTAAAATGCGATAGAATGACAGGCAGGAAGTAAGAGAAAAAATAAAAATCCACGCATCTCCACGAGGTGAATCATGACGAGTGGGCGAAGCACTGGGGATCGTTCTTACCGGAAATCACACGTGCCATTGCCCACTTGCGCATGTAAATGAGCGACAACGCGTGTGTACAGTATATACAATGTGTTTTCGCCGTTGAGCCGCCGCTTCGCGCGCCCTCAACGCCGGGGTAGCAGCTTGTTGTCGGCGTCGCCGTTTTGCCGCTGCTTCCCGAGCTCTCGCCTACAAGGTATAGCATGGTGTTTGCGTCGGCGTTGCCTTTCACGGGCTAGAGCTCGTTTTACTTCGTTTTCATTTCATAAAAATGTTTTAAGGCGCACACACGCCAACCTTTGCTAACACCCGTCTACCCGATAGGCGTAGGGCTCATTATGGTTTGTTTTTACAAGAGTTTGACGTATTGCGCACCCATTTTTCAAATTTTATCAGTATAAACATCATCCTCGCTATTTTGCATCACATTAGAAACAGTTACAGAAAAGTGGGGATCATACGGGGCTTGAGATTTTATTGCATGTGTTACGTCCTTCATAGTGGTTCGCTTTGTGAATCTTGAGCCTATAGCCAGCAAGGCACTTGCGTACCATTTGAAGGGCAGGTCCCATGGTCGCAGTTACCGACAGTACATGTGTAGTTCACATGTAGCGAATAATTCAAAGGCGGCATTGTCATATTCTGAAAGTCAAGCAATAAAAACATGTTCATTTTGAGACAACAAATGGTCTGCGCATGCCGGACATACACAAGAGGCCGTCCACAAAGGATGTTTGGACTTTCGAACCAATTTGAAAGCCGTGAGACTTTGGCCTTTATATAAGATGACGCCTCAAAAACATTCAGTGGACATAAAGTTAATTGAAAATATCTTCGTAATGATAAACGAACTGTTTACCAATAAATTTTAAAAAATAAGCCATACTACTCGGTTGGGTTAGCAAGTATAAAGAATAAATAGCCACATGGTAATTATCTAATTTAGTAAATCTATAATTAGTAGATTGAATAAAGTAATAAATAGACTTGTTAAATGTCCAATTTATTCAGTATCTACGAATTATAGTAGCCATCTTGATATTATCCAACAAGTATTTGTGTTGATGACAGAGTTGCATATGTTTGTATATTGAACCGTGAAGACAAAATTAAATTCATTATATATCAATGCACGTGGGTGTACACGTGTGCCACGCCGAGTGGCACGAATCGAACCGCTGAATTCAGCCTGGGAATCAAGTATTCTAGCGCAGCGCCACGCCAGGGGTGCTATGCAGGATGGCCCGAGCTTCTCGGGCACACGAGTTTGCTCCGAGCTCGCACTGCGGCGGTCATGGCACAAAGACAGAGCGGAGCGCGTGATAGCAGCATTGACAAAAACGGCTACATGAACGAGCGTGGCGTGAAAAACGCATGTGGGGCATCTGCGGCGGTAATCAAAGAAACACCGCGTGCGAACACGTCAGCGCCGCCACTCAGTCCACATTTCAACAGTGCAGCGACGTCAGCGTGATTGTCGCGCTATCTTTTTGCCAACTCAGCACTGCGCCTCCCACAGGCGTGTTCGTGGGCGTTCTTCCACTTTCGGGCATGTTCTTTCGTTCCACCAGCAGCATGGAAATTTCCACTCTCGAAGGCAACAAGGGTGCACACGCTGCACTCCCGTGCAGCTCGTTTCGCTTCTATCAAATATTGCGGATAAATATACGGACAGGTTTTCACCAGGGGCGCTCGCATCACGGCGGCAACGCGGCTGTGACTGGTACGTCGTGAGCGCGATGAAATTGAATGCGACACATCGCAGCCACGTGATGATATAACTTTTATTTCTTCGTGCGTGTGTGCACAGTCTGCGCGATAAAGCTGATAGATGAATCATGCCACTCGCTGGCGTTGCGGCGTGAGCACTGCTCCTTGGCAAGCGCAAACGCGGTGGGTGGACCCGATCTTCGCCGCGGGCGTCTGTCAATCAAACTGATTGACGCGTGAACTCGGGTACAAAGTCGTTGATTCTGAGAAGGCCCCAGTTCAACTCGTGACTGTCATGGTGCCCGTGTGACTGTCAAAGGTTTCATGCGGTGGACGCTAAGCAGCAGCTTCTTTGCATATAAAATAATTTGGTCAGCCTTTACTTCTTGTGCAAGGCTGGAGCCATAGAGGAGCTTGTGATCACCTAGCTTCTTCCAGCGTTTGAAGTCGGTCGTCTAGTCAGTCTGCTCGGTATACGCTTCGAAGTAAAGAACGCATCAGCTCCGTCTTAATTTTGATTATACTCATTAGGCAGGAATTAATTAACATAATATTGAGCAGTTTTGTCTTGATTGGTAAGGTTTTAATTAAAACGACAATAATTACCTCGGGTGCAATTAGCATGATCTTGATTAGTATGCTGCTAATTAACATAAACCTAATTCGCATGATCTTGATTATCATCATATTATTAAGGTCTAATTTTGATGACTGTACTTAGCGTGCTTATAATTAACATCGCGTTAATTAGCCTGGTATTAGTTAGCACGCTCATAGCTTTACATGGCTTCATTTGCATGGTCTTAGTAAGGTATGGCTTCATTAGCTCGGTCTTAGCAAGGCTGGCTTAATTAGCTTGGTCATAGCATCTATTGACTTATTTAGCTAGGGGTACCGCCCAGCCGCTTAGCTAATCAGCCGGGCGAACGTCCTCGGGCAGCGAGCACACCATGAAGGGATGAAGAGGGTGCGCGCCTAGTCGAGCAACGCGCAAGAATGTGCATGCTGACCATGATGATTGTACACGTGGCCTCGGGTTCAGCTGCGGTCGCGATATTGTATGGTGCTCGGCCGGAACTAATCTTAGAGGCCACCGTGCTAATTATTCTAAAGTATACTTAGTACAGACATTAAAGGCTTCAAAACGAAATTAAACAGCCCCTGCCTTAAAAAAATATCATCGGTAAACCTTTCTGGCACTTTTATTGCATGGGTGCACTTCTGCACTCAGTGGAACGACAAACAAATGAAAGAAGGTGCCTCTGGTTTGAAAACACCGCCCAACTTTGTCGACCGTCCTTGACGTGACGCCGCGTTCCATCGTAACCAATGGAACGCAGCGCGCGCTGATGGGTGGATCCGACCTTTTCGTACTGTTGGCTCGTTCAAAAGGGAGTGTCGCCAGAGCTCGGAAAGATCCCGAGTTTCGCCAAGCTCGGGCCATCCTGCATAGCGCCCCAGGTCTGACAACTCCTTTTGAAATACACTCTAATGTTCATGAAACGAAAATTGTGGTTGCAGTGCTGGCTATCCAGTTTTATAAACATTACATATGTACTCCTATCATACAGCCGTCACGTCGGGTTAACGTCAACTGTAACTAAGCGCCATCAACTGAAGTTGATTTATGTAGCAGTGTCCAGGGCTATCACCCTCGCGAGCACAAGCGCTGCATATCAGCTTAGCGTTTCTCGTGTTGCTAATACCCCTGTTGCTGTTGGTATCCTTACGCAACTGTAAACTGGTTAATAAAACATATGCGACCGTTCAACATATACCTGTGAGTTAAACATTCGCACATATCTTTGGCGTCATTTCGTAATGTTTCTCTCAATAAAATATTACAACACAGCCACCTTCCATCCGCATGCTTCGCATAACATCGATTCCCAAGGTACGTGGGATCTGCCGAACATTCTATTTCTTTTTGCTTCGAACGCGAGGCTTTTCACTGCAGTCGCGCATGCGCGCGCGGACACGTGGCGGCCATTGTAAGTCCCGAGCACGTCATGCTCAAGTCAGCCAATGGTGTGGGCCTGTGAGGCATTGGTTTTTAAGTATATAGCACCATTTGTCGACAGAAGAGAAAGTGATTTTTAGCTGTCCTTCAGAATTTATTGTAAGTCCCGGGCCGCGTTCTGCGCTATAATATTTAGCTCACGTGTTCTCGGGAGCCTCGACTACCAATCAGCAGCGTTTTCTGACCATGCTCAAGAAGTGTGCAGGGCCCCTTTAACACATGATAAATTTCAGCACTGGAGCCTCATTAAAAACAATATTATAAACCATGCTCAAGAAGTGTGCAGGGCCCCCTTTAACACATGACAACTTTCAGCACTGGAGCCTCATTAGAAACAATATTATAAAGAGTTACGTAACAAAATGGTTGTTTGAAAGACTTAGGTCTAGGTTCCCAGCAGGAGAATCAGCTGTGTGTTGCCTAAATTTATTGTTGTATATCTTTTTTTTTAACAGCGAAGCCGTTTGCTCTAGAAGAAGCCCCGTTAGTCATAAACAAAAAAAACATCATCATTTTGACCTGCGCGCGTTCTCTTGGTCCTCATCTTCATGTTTCGCTTCGTTCACAGAACGCGTTCGCCGATCTGTCCGGCGTGCGATGCAGTAGCTCGGATGGGCGAAAGGACGAGCACATAGCCTATAGAGAGAAAGAAACATAGAAAGAGAGAAAGAAAAAGCGAGGACAGAAATAAATCACCTGATGTAAAGAAAGAGAGAATTAGAGATGTAGGTAGGGAAGATAATAAGACAAAGAAATACACAGCAAGATAAAGGGCGACACACAAAAATAGATCGAAGAAGTCAGACAGGAAGACAGCAAAGAAAAAGAGAGAGAAAAAAATAGAGTGAGATATGGACGGGAAAGGAAAGGGAGAGTGACGGGGGGGCAGGGGAGGAGAAAGAAATGCCACCGCCTACGCTAGTTCTTCATTTTTGTCACCAATAGTGGTAAATTCTGGTGTCATCAGTAGAGTAGCAGAAATGCAGAAAACGACTGGCAGTTGCGCTCTTTCTTGATGTGAAAGGTGCTTATGACAACGTTTACCGTCAAGCTATATTCGACACGCTTCTGTTAATTGAACTTGGACGGGGAATATTCCGATGGATCCGAAGTTACGTGACACGAAGGTCTTTTTTTGTAGATACTGAGGATGGCCCCACTCCGGAAAATAGACGTGCCGTGGCGTCCCGCAAGGTGGCGTTTTATGTCCGGGTCTATTCAACCTTGCTCTGCTTGGACTGGTGGAAGTGCTCCCGGAAACAGTCAGTGTTTCGATATATGCTGATGATATCAGCATCTTGGCATCAGCAGTGACACGCCTGAGGGTTCGTGCAAGGCTACAGAGGGCAGCGTCACAAGCATCTAACTATCTTCGCACACAAGACCTAACATTCTCAACAGACGAATGTGCACTGGTGCTCTTCGGGAGAAAGGCGATGACCAGTTACCATATATGCATTAATGGCAGCGACCTTTACAAGCGAAGTCATCGTTTTTTTAGGAGACCTCTCCAGGAGCAAGCACATATCTTACCTCTTACATCTAGAGCGAAACTCGTATCTATTGGCCCACGTCCTGAAATTCATCGCCTGATAAAGAAAGGGTCCATTATTCAGCCCTATGATACAGCTGCACCAATCACTTCTTATTCGATTACTTCACCATAGCTCAACTCTACTTTCTAAAACTTGCACGCCAAATATCCGCTCACTTCGGAGTGTGCAAACATTGGCACTACGTGTTTTGCCTCCGCCTATCACAAAGCAGCTCAACAGGCGCAACAATTATACTGGCTCGGGACCATCCGGATACGATCTACGTCATAACCGACGCGCTGAGAGCGCATATTCGACATATTTCACGGATGGTGTCGAGCCATCTGTCGTACCATCCAGAACAATGACCATGGGTGCCAATGTACAACGTCGTCAGCTCGCAGGGTGCTTTGCTACCATCGGGTTTCACACCATCGGCGCGTTCGACATCCGCCTTGTGGTACTTGCGTCAACGCGAAGTGCGACTTTCCGTCCAAGGAATAAGAAACAAGAAATATCCGTCTCCCTCCGCCTTGAAGCAAGCAGCTCTGGACTATATGCACACTTGCTATGCTGACAGAATGCGTACACACGGATGGGTCCACCACCCAGACCAGCTCCACCGGCGCCACTGTCATCGCATCACGACACATCAACCTAGCTTAGAAACTTTGTCACGTCAGCACACACAGCGACTGGTTTGGCACTTGTTGCCCTGGGATGTGCCGTCAATTATATCAAGCAGCAACAGTTTAATCGATACGCACTATTCTGTGACTCAAACACGGTTATAATGCCTTTCGTCGGCACTTCGTCGCGGATCGTACGAACAACTTGTTAGGGAAACACGAGAAATGCTGCAGTGTGCGATCGGAAAAGGACACAACGTTGGACATCAGTGGATGCCAAGTCGTTGCGTATCTCCGGCATCGGCCACGTCGATGAAACTGCCATAAAAGCACACGTAGAAACAATACCTTTGTCCAAGATTTAAGCGGCTCAGTTGACACTTCATAAGTGGCAACCATCACAATTCACGCACCATCGATTGTATTCTGCCGACCCATCTCTACGACTGCGGCGACTACCTGGTCAGTCTTTCCCGGGAGGAAGATAGTGTTGTGCCGTCTGCGGCTCCGTGTAGCATTCACCAACGCCCACTCATTTAAAATTGAAATGGCCGACAACAACGAGTGAAGCGACTGCGCCGTCGATAAAACTATTGAACACCCTTCGTGTTATCCCACTCTCCTCCTTTCAAGGAGTCACTCTAATCGCGAGTCGGGACGTGGATATGCGCTAGCCCGATATGATGGATCGAGATTTGAGGCAGCCGAAATAACGTATCTTCTTGTCAGCAAGGCCGCTGAGCGTTGGCAGATAATCTGAATTACGGATAAATAGATGCGTTCCCATGCCTATCTGAGCGAGCAAACCTGTGTCTGGTGATGCCTAAAAAAGTGTGACTTATTAGACATGTAACTATTAATGCGAAACAGGCCTAGCTTATTTGTTTCAAATCATTTCCTTAAACACCCCTTTGGGAGTGTTACATAAGGAATGCATGTACATAAATTTTACAAATGGTATTCATGTATGTTTCCCTCTATTCGTCATGCGCAGGTCACCTATACAGTGGGCCAATTGACCGTTTTCGGAAAGACATGTGAGGCCCCTTGGAGCGGCCTACTGAAGATTCGTGATTAAAGCGCGCCGGCTTCGCTATCATCATTTACTGGCATGTACATTATTTGCCGTCGTGAAAGACAGCAGTTTTGTGCGGCCCCCAAGGCGATGTGAAAAGCCCCTCCCCCCTCCCCGCCTGCCTTCTTCCCATTTCACTACCTATGTGAAGGCCTACATGACAGTTTTGACGTCAAATGTTGCAACCTATGTTTGCAAATTGCAACATTGTGACATGCTGGCACAAAATAAGCATGGTTTTTATTCCAATGTTGCAGACTTGTAAGTTCACCAAATTTTTTCTCCTTACTTGCATAGCCCCCCCCCCCCCCCAGGGGCGTAGCCAGAAATTTTTTTCCGGGGGGGGGGGGGGGGGGGGTTACCTCCATGATTTCAGGGGTGGCACCTCCTTGAAATGGTCATTTTTGCTGTGTATGCCATGGCGAAAAAAAAATTTCGGGGGGGGGGGGGGGGGCACGTGCCCGGTGTGCCACCCCCTGGCTACGCCACTGCCCCCCCCTCCCCTCAATTTGCCGTGCGGCCCCCCGCTGTGTCGGCTTCATGCAAATTTGACCCTCCACCTCAAAAGGTTGCCCACCCCTGGCTTAGAGCATCGAAACATCAAGTAAGTCAATAGTTTCTTACGTCATTTGTTACGGATAGCGCGTCTCAGGGACGATCATTTTTACGTGAACGTGCTCAAATATTGCAGGAAGTTCCCATATCATAACAATGACATTACGATGTCGAAGTTCACCTGGAGGACATGGGACACAATGTGGCCGTGGCGGTCACATTTCGATAGAGGCGCAATGCTTGAGGCCCGTGTACTGATATTACAGGTGTACTTTGAAGAACTCAGGTGGTCGCAATTTACGGAGCGCTCCACTTTCGGTACGAGGCAATATAGACATTATTAAATACTATGTGGGGCTCAGCATCGATGCTTGCGTACTTTCGCAAGAAAAAAAAAAGAACTGTACAGTGCTTTCCGTCGGTGCCTAGGAACCAGTTGCCGGACTTCAATCTCCAGAGCACTAATTTTCCTCGATAGGATGCCCAGACGGCGCGAAGAAAAATGCCGGAATTCGTATACGTGTAGCATATGACGGTTCTGCTAATAATTATTGGGGTTCTAGGTCCCAGAACCACGATGTGATCATCAGGGACGCCGTAGTGGCGGATCTCCAGAAACTTCAAGCACGTGGGGTTCTTTAACAGACACCTAATTGTAAAATGCACGGGTCTGAGTCATGTTCGTCTCCATCGAAAATGTGGCCGCCACAGCTGGGATTATACCCAGCGACTTTCGAATCAGCAGTGGAGCACCATAACCACCAGACCACCGTGGCGGGTCACATTACGGTTCCACTCGTTCAATATGACGCGTCATATTGTTTCATTTGAAAACAAAAATGATAGCTCCGCACTGGTGGTGCCAAGCCTGAAGCAACAGGTCAGCTGGGCGGCCTAATAAAGCATACCAGCCAAGCCTACGCGAGCAGTATCCAGTGAAGTCTAGATATAGCCACATGAATATAGAGAGGGATAGTTAAGCCTGAGAATGTCGAGGGGAGCCTGGGATAGCAAAATTAATGCTGTCTCTCTATCTTTTTTGTCACTGTTTGTTTCTGTCTTACTCTTCTTTTGTAACTCTTTCGTCCGTTCTCTCTTTCTCTCTGTTTCAGTTTCTCTTTCTTTCTCTCTTTCTCTCTTTTTTTCTTCCCCTTGCTTTTCTCGCTCATATAACTCATATATAATCATATAATTCCTGTAAACGCTTTCTCTGCTAGCGTGCCTATATTGCCGTGTGGTTACAACGTTCGCTTTCAAAACGCGGGTACCCGGGTTCGATTCCTGCTTTGCCAGGAAATGTTACTTCGTTTTACATATTTATTTTCCACCTTCTTTTCCCTTCTGTTCTCTTCTTCATCTCCTTTCCGTCCTCCTATATGTTGCTAGGCGGCGCATGATGACTTCCTCGCTCGAAGAAGTCACCATGCCCCACCACCGGAATTTTGCGAATACTACCGAAACAAGCTCGTTGTCGTTGTTACACAGCTCCGCTTCTAAGCGAAAAAAGAAACTAAACCGATTAATTATGTGTGACACCATCGATCTGTGTTGTCATGAAGAATACAGGGTCGGCGTACTTCGGCGTCGGCATGGCAGTAAAGCATAGCTTTCGACATAGCATATTCCCTAGCCACATTTCCTTTGCTAGTTACGTATGTTCAAGGCTGTAACAGTCCTCGTGAAAGGCTTGCGGAAAGATATAGGTTTACGCGCAAGCGGGCCCAACCGATCACCGCGAAGGATAGACAATGCATTACGAGATATATACAATTTCGCGCGATGTGCTGACATGCCCGTGGACGGACATCCGTCGGCACGGCCTCTCGCCAAACTGCGCCATCAAGGGAAAGCAAGGTGCTCCATGTTTCTGAAAACGTCCATTAAGAACGTGCTACTCCACGATTTACTTCAACTTCCTTCATGGTAATTAATGCGCCTTCATTGACGTTAATTCGTTTTCTGCATATTCGTTGATGTTAATCTACCGTGCTTCTCTTTCCCGGGGAAAAACTGTCAAAATTTTTTTCTAGAATTTGTATGCATGTAAGTAGTATACATGTGTTAGTAATTTAGAACAGGGGTCAGCAACCTGCGGACCACGGGGCAGTATTATGTGGCCCCCCGGCACGACGCCAGAATTTCCCTTTTTCCCTCGTCCCTTCCCATCTGAAGGCCGATATGACAGTTTTGACCTGAAATGGGTTTAGACAGAAACAGAGAAAGAAGAAAGAAAGCTTGAAGAAACAAGCAGTAGCCATGATGACAGTTTGCAAACAGGCGTTCACGATAGTTAGGTTCACCTAATTAAACTAGCGTTCCCGACTACCCGGTGAAAACCTCCACGACTTTCCGCATTTGTCGCCGAGCAACCTTGACGTAGACATTTGTTACCTGGCTGTAGGGGCCCTGCAACACTTTTTGAGCATATTGAGAAAACGCTGCCGCTCGGTAGTCGAGGCTCCCTAGAACACGCGAGCCAAATATTATAGCGCAGCACGCGGCCTGAAATTCACAATAAATTCTCAATATCAGCTAAAAATTGTTTTCTCTTCTCTTGACAAATGACTCTACAAGCTCAAAAATCACATGTCAGAGCCACTGTATCAGCCATTGGCTGATTTGAGCATGGCGCGCTCGGTCTTTACTAGGGCTGCCACTGGAGGCTGCGACTTGTCCACGCGTGCGCGCGCGATCGCACTCAAAAGTCGCTTATTCGAAGAAAAAAAAAAAGAAGTGCTCAAGGTCACGAGGCGCGCGTGACGTATTTTCTTTCCCCGTGCCATCCCTCCCTGCTTAGCTTCCGGTGCTTTGGACGGGACGAGAGAAGAGAGAATGCAATTGTAGCGTGTGACAAATCTTTGTAACTCCGCTGGTACTCAGCGGATTCTAAAAAATTTTTGCGGCGGGGAATTCGTGAGGCTATAAGCTGATTTAATGAATCCATTCTATGGCTACTTGGAAAAGAGTTTCAGGGCTTCTTTTGGCTGAGAATTACCAGCACCAAAATTCGCATTGAAAGAGGATGAAGGAGGGAGAGACATAACTTTTACTTTGGTAGTCGGAATAATGTTGGGGTGGGGCCAGCCGCCAACCTCGCCTATATAGATGGCAGCCAGGAGCTCTTGCGCTCTGGCAGAGAGATTTTTTTTCTTTTTTCCTTGTAACGTGTGCTTTTAAACTAAAATCTTGTGACATGCGTGCTGAAAATAAACACAATTTTTGTTCTACTTTGTGCGAATCGAGCGCCTCCTCCCCTTTGTCGCCTCGTTCCCCAGCTAACGCGTGCGCGGGGCTCGCGCGGCCCGAGCGCCGGGAACCGCTGTTAATCGGCAATATGGCTACCGTGACTTCGCCGCCAGGCCTTTTTGTCTGGTGCAAGCCATGAGTTGGTCTTCCCTGCACAGAGACACGCGTGCGGCTATGTCTGGACACGTGTGCGGCTCTGCCATGGCTCTCCGCACACCACGCTAGCATACGTCACGGCATTTCGCCCGTCCTCATTGGCCGCCCGTGACCGTCTCCTTTTCACAAAGCTAGCTACAGTCTGGCGCTGGCGCGCTGGCTCGCCGCGGCACATGCTCTTAGGCCACCAGCACTAGAGTTTGACGCGCTGTTGTTGTAGGCTGCTTCTCGTCCGGGCGCTCGACTGCTGCCCTTTGTGGAATAGTCGCAGCGCCGCCGGCAAGCGTACACTGAGTCGGTGCTGCGGAGTTTCCCCGTCGGCCTGCAAGCCCGTCATTCTCGCACTGCGCTTCATCTTGGGCTAATGAGCCCGGTTTGTTGACGACCTGCCTCGAGTGCATTTTCTGCGCCGTGTCGGAGAGTCGTGGAGCCCGGACGCAGCGTTTATGCGCGCTACGGCGGTGGAGAACGTCGCAACCATCCCGGTCACGCTCGTAGGGTAATTTAAACTTTTTTGCGCTCTACCAGTAAACAAAATCAACGAAGAAGTTTACACTATGTACAACCAACAGGCCTCTACCCGGGCTCTTTTCGTAGGGTAAGCTTCTCGCAAACCTATCTCCACAAGGTCTGCACGTTATTGTCAATTTGCCGAATTTTTTTGGGGGGGGCGGGGGCGAAGCCCCTAAGACCGAGCCTTGTCGGCGTGCGGCGGCGTGCACGCTCATAGCCCAAGCACGAAATAATCAGCCCGGCTCGAGCTAAATCACATTGATGATGATATGTACAGATGAGGAAGATTGTCTTTCTGCCATGGATCACAACGAACGTAAAGCGCGGCATGCGGCGGCTCAACGATTACGTCGACAATCGCACCTGGAGTTGAGAGCCCGGGAAGCGGCAGCAAAACGGCAACAGTACAAGAACAACCCCTTCGTACTAGTCGGTGACTTTAACGTGGACATCACGGATAACGACTGGCTTGTGTAGTATATGACGTCTCGATAAGCTCAACGATGTATTTCGTATGACTATAAACAACCAACAACCATCAAGGGTACGTGCATAGACTTTGTCTTTGCCAACTTCACGTTAGATCAGCTCGAAGAACCACTATCTCTACATTTCGCATCCACAAAGCGGTGATAATGAAAGGAAAACGGAATCCAGAACTCAGTACGGCATCCTTGTTATGACCAATAAAATACATTGTATATACTTAACACACGCGTTGTAGCTCATTTTCATGGGCGAGTGGGACAAAATGGCACGGGAGATTCCCGGCTACCAAACAATCACCGTGCTTCACCCACTCTGCATCATTAACTTCGTGGATATGGTATGGAAACACTTTATTTAGGTCCGTCGGGGCGTGAACTAGCACGTGGCGGGCCGCTCCCACATCGGGACAGATAGGCATAGCCTCTCCGCCAAGTCGTGGGCCCGTCGGACTGCCCATAGTTGTGTTCTCAAATCGGGGCAGCCTAGCGCAGCATCCCACTAGGAAGATGTAACGTCTTCGTCAACCCGTAACGCAGGGCACCGTCAGAGCATGTCATCTAAGCTGGCAAAGTCTGAGCAAAGCACGCAAGTGTCTGACGTCTGAATTTCCGGATAGATCTTGTGCAAGAGTGCGGGACTGCATGGATTTTTTCTCTTTGCCTGCAAAACACCCCCCTCCCCCCCTATTTGTTGTGTGGCCCGCGTCATGTCGGCATCATGCGACTCCGTCTTCCGCCTTAAATGGTTGCCGACCCCTCTTTTAGGAGAATGTTGAATGTATTCGTGTTTACGTTGTAGAGTAATTATTTCACTGACAGCCTTCCCGGACATTATGTGTCATAAGACAAATGAATTTTGTTTTCCGTATGGCTTGCGATATAAACCATGCCACTCACGTTGTTGAAATTTGACTGCAATAAGAATGTTGCTATGACCCTCATTAGAACGTGTTGAAATGTTCATCGTCACCGCCTTTTCATCTGTTCACAATGCCAATCACCCGTAAGTCCCTTACTTAAACACTTTCCTTTTTGACTGAGTGTTTAAGAAACCACATAGTATGTTAATATATTCTCAGTTATCAATACTCACCACACACGGGATTGTTTCGTTAATGATTTTTGTATCTCCACCATAACAAGTGGCTGTGCAGTTGATAGCCAACGTCTAATGGGAAAATTACAGAAAACTCGTCACTCTTCATTCAAAACAAAGCGCGACACTATAGCTTTTTCGAAAACATTTGTGACGTCTGTTATTTTTGTGTGATGTGATTTTGTGTGTGTGATTTTCGTATGTTTGGATATATTGAAAGACACATTCACTGAAAATGTGTGTGTGTGAGAGAGAGTGCGTGTATGTGTATGTGGGGTGTGTGTATGAGCTTGATACATAACGCTGAAAAAGAGTTGCACCAGATTTCAAAGCAGTATGCGATAGATTACTGTAATCATCTGCCT
Source organism: Rhipicephalus appendiculatus (assembly GCA_030522465.1). NCBI lineage: Eukaryota > Metazoa > Arthropoda > Arachnida > Ixodida > Ixodidae > Rhipicephalus > Rhipicephalus appendiculatus. The sequence goes on from JALIZH010000290.1 coordinate 530,954, forward strand.
AATGTCTGGCTACCTTGCAAATAATATTAAACATCTCCCGTTCAGAGCGGTAGCATGAGCACGAGTATTTTAAGATGGTTTGCGCGTTTGCTGTCGCGTGCACTCAGGCGATCAAAATAGGAAGGACGAAATTTTCCCATCCATATGTGTGGTTAAAACATGTTAAATGGGATGCTCTTTCGCTTTCAATTAAAAGGCCGTTGTGTTTTAGGTAACAGTATTACACATGATGCGGCGTGCCTACCTCAGTGTAAACTGCCACATGGAGTGCAGCGCAGATATTCGGCGGTTTGCCATTCGTATGGTCGAGATTGACTTAATGCATAAGCTTTTAGTTAACCCTCTCACCTTCATTTTTTGTGTTCGTCTGTACCTGGAGACGCAGTATTAAATTATTTCATTCAACAAATTTTACCATTTTTGTGTAGAAAACTTGTGCACGTGCTATAAACCTACAGGGAAAGTCCGAATATGTTGTAGCATTATTCTGTAGGAATACGAGGTAAACAAACTCACCTTATTATCTGATGTGTGCAGTACGGGGTATAAGCATGAGTCCTCGTAATCTGAAACGAATGGTAATCATGTTTTATTTAAAGGATGGAAATAGGACACGGTACAAATTGCGCCGATAAGAAAATTGTGTACTGTGATTCTGTGTATGTGGGCGGTTCGCGAACCTACTAAAAATAAACGCCATCCTACTTACTATCTGTTTTTAAGGAATGCAGAACGTTATTGCCCTTAGTAAGCTTCATCCACGCTGGGTTTAACACAATATTGAACACATCATTTCAAGCTCTATTCGTCACGATAACGCAATTGGTAACAACTGTTCACGAAGTCCTAGCAGTTTTAGATCCTTCTACACAAAAAGATGTACTTACCCTTGATTTTTCCAAAGAGCCTGACGAGCGGTCGCACAGTAAATTACCTACTGGTAAAATTAAATAACGCACAATTGCCGCGTCATCTTTTCGAATGAGTGGAGGCATATTTAACTAGCAGATGGGAGACTGCTGGCATTAAATATAGTGTATCTAGCAGGTAATGCGTTGCTCCCGGTGCACCTCAGGGGGAGTGTTCTTACTCCGTTATTATTTCGTATAAACGTAAATAATTTTGCCTGTAATCCCTGACTCAGGGTCAATTACCACTTTTCCGGGTGACTGCATCGTCTTTAAATAAATAACCTGCTTCTCTTCCTAAGCCACAATATGCAAGAGCCGACCATAGGTACGTGTTACTCGAAACCAAATTCAAGTGATCCGACAGCGAAAAAGAATGGTAGGTAAAGTTATGAAAGTAGAACGGTAGTTAAGTACAGTTTCGTAGCATCAGTACAAAACAAAATGTAGAAGAGTTGCGTTCACATTGTTTGAAAATACCTGAGCGTAATATTTTATCAGTTTTCGCAAGATCAAAGCGAGTGATATATTTCCGTACGGCATTGCGACTGAACAGTGTCACCATGTTGACACATCGCCGGCATGTGTATACCTGAGTGGTATCTCCTGGCATATACAAAGAGGCTGACCGATGAACTTCATGTGCGTCCTGGGAAGAGGATTCCTAAGAACCGGCCGAGGATATCGCCCGCGACGGGGTCGAGTTCCAAGTGTTCCCTATTGCTACATAGGCTCCTTGGAACGCCCGGAGTACCTGGCAAGGTCTGGACTTGCGATGGACTTTAAATAGTCTGTCTCGTTGATGTGATGCTACCTTGTCGACACACAGAAGTGGATGCATCGCCACATCAAATGAGGAAAGGTTGCGAGTTGATCACACGCCGAGATGTTAAGTGAAATATCCGTGTACATGGCCTCTCTCTGAAAGTGTAGCTTATTCAAATTTCTATGATACACACAGTTTTTTTTTTCTTATAAGTGAATCACCTCTAAATACGAATGCAATGCGTATCACCTGAATAACGGAAATGCTATTTAAAATCCCTGAAACTGCGTAAAGGACCGAAACATGTGGGGAAAAGCGCGCCTCCTCTCTTTTCTCTTTCTTCCGACCTCTCCGAGGCGGCCGCCGCGTCGGTATTCGACAGATGTCGTCACGTGGGACCGCGCGCAGCGTTTGTTTGTTTACAGTCGCTCTCGACTACCATCTTCGCTCTCGAAGCGCGGACTCACCGGTGTACTGCGCATAGAGGTGTGCACGGGCTCCGGGTAGCCCAAAAGCCCGAGCCCGGCCCGGCCCGCGGGCCGGGCTCGGGTATGCCGATGTCTTCCCATCTCGGGCCCGGGCCGGGCTCGGGCTACTCATCTCGGGCATCGGGTGGGCCGGGCCAGGTCTAAAGCCCGCATCAAACCGAAAATATAGACGTTGCGCCGGAATTGTTTTCTAGCACTTAGCGATGAGCACACAAGATCACCTTTGTGATTATTCATCCATGCAATCATCCTCCTGTTCTGCATCAGAGATACCAGACTCCTGGAAGAACAAAGAGTCTAATTATTCCAAGCTTGCTACGCTTGCGAAAAAGACATTTGCGACTCCGGCTACCAGTGCGAGCAGCGAACGGAACTTCAGTTCGACGGGATATGTGATGCAGGAGCGCCGCACTTCCCTGAAGTCCGAATCACTACACAGCTTGTTATGCGTCGTTTGCATGTGCGTCGTTTGCATGTGTTTAAACACATGCGTCGTTTGCATGTGTTTAACTTTTATATGTTGAATAAAATGCCCCATGATCAAAAAGTGATATCTTGTCTCCGCAGCAAACTGTCATAGTGTCGGGCGGGGCCGGGCCCGGGTTTGTGTTTTTGTACGTCGGGCCGGGCCGGACGGGCTCGAAGCCCTTTAGGGTCGGGCTCGGGCGCGCCTTCGACGCAGTCAGTGGGCCCGGGCCGGGCTCGGGCTTGAAAATTAGGCCCGTGCACAGCTCTAACTGCGCATCCATTTTACGGATACGCACTTGTCCTTCCGTGCGCGTTGTACCGTGAAATACGTTTCGCCCAAAACTGACGTCGCTGTTGGTTGCCCTGGGTGGCTGTCGCGCCTTCTGATGCCAGAACAGGTCTAGTGACTGCCAAAAGCTTTTCACAGTACCGTCCACTGAGCGCAACGACTTGCGACAAAAAGACGTGGTTGCATAAAATCGGAAGTGAGAACTTCGGACCGACATTTTCGACTCCATTTTGCGTGGTAAGTTGCGAGTCTCTCGCTATGAGTATGCGTCGAGGTTCGCGTAATTCGATGCCCGCTCTAACGCCGTAGACATGTCGCAGTTAATTCTGCGGAACGACGCCATCTCTCACACATCGCCATCTCTTTCACGTTTCATTAACGCTTCTGCAGGGTCTGTTTTTTTTGTCAACAATACGTGCTTACGTTTCCTGCTAGAAGTTATGCGCCGACTGATTTGAGTTCGCGGTGTTGGTTCGTGCGCTTAGCATGCACGCGGATGGCCGATGAAAAATGTGATTGCGAGACTTCAGAGATTCCACGCAGTTCTTTTGAATAAAGAAAACTGGAGTGCGAAAACTCAGATTAAGATTGGTACTCTCCGTTGGTTTTTGTTGCGTACTCGCATATTTCAGAGCAAATTGCCTTTTTTTAGTCATTTTACGTTGGCCAATCTACCGGGGGACTTGCAATGTGAGGGTAGCTATGCAAAGCGTGCATCACCTAGCGAGTCGTTGCGTGCGTTCATCGTTTAGGAACCTCATCTATACTTGCCATTTCTCGCGACGGTTTACGTACTATTTCGTGCGAAGATTTATATCCGCGAGTGGAGCTTTCGCGAAGAAATCGCTTACGGTGGCGCGCTAGTTCATTCATTCGCTCGCTCGTTCTTTCAGCGATATATTTCATTTGTCAGATACGTCCAGAAGGCGCACTGGCGATATGTGGTTGGTGCGTCTAACCACTTAACGAAACAACCATAGCTCTTCGAATGTATCAACTATAAGCAATGCACGCCTTCTGGCGCATTATTAGGGCGCCAGAAGGCGTACATCAGCCCTAGATGCCACATCAAACGCTGAAATTGGCCGTCGGCGACATCACCGTGCCACGTCGACAGCGTCCACGCGAGCCGTTGCTTCGACTGACAGTCATTGTGAATGCTCTCTGCACATATTGGATACCCTATGCGCCACTACACAGAGCTGTCATGGGCCAACGTTACACGCGTTGAGATAATTTTAGCATGAGTTAGACGGCTGGCGCGAATGCTCTCAGCGCTCTGCCTGGCCAGGCCTGGCACGCAAGCGCAGTCTCCGCGAAAGGGCGTCTGCTACGCAGGGGCAAGCCAGGTGGCGCCACGTTCAAAAAGAGAGTGCGAAGGAGAGGAGACTGAGGAGAAACGAGAGCGAAGGAGTAGAGTGTCGCTACTTTAGGAAGTTTCAGGGGCCTTAGTGCTAAGTGGACACGAACAAGATGCAGAAAAGTACGCAAGACTGGCATTCAACCTATATCCGACAAGGTTATTAAATGCGAGGCATTTCTCAGCGAACTTCGGTGACTTTGTGCGTATCTATCTATCTATCTATCTATCTATCTATCTATCTATCTATCTATCTATCTATCTATCTATCTATCTATCTATCTATCTATCTATCTATCTATCTATCTATCTATCTATCTATCTATCTATCTATCTATCTATCTATCTATCTATCTATCTAGACGCCTACGACTTTCTGCTCTCCTGGCCAAAACGTTAATGGGATTTATACCAAAATTGATATGGCATAACATGAATGTATGACGAACATGAATGACTGGTCATATCATGAAAATCATGAATAATTTGTCATGAAAAGTATGATTTACAGCCATGGCCGTAGTGCCCTAAGGCCGTTTTTTAACTTGATCTATCCAAAAATTGGTACGATGAGACATTTCTGCATGACCAACATGAATGACAGGTGGTAATATTGCCGCTTCCATAGTTCGAACTCTGTGCGCTAGCGACGACAAGGAAGATCACGGATCTGCTCGAGAGGCGCGGCACAAGAGAGTGAAGAAGAAGACGTTCTTGGCGGCTCTTGGCTAGTTCCCCCAGCTTTACCAATCCATAAAATACCGTAAACGAAACTAATCTTTTCACTTATCTAAAGCCACTGTCTCTTTTAGGTTTTTTTTTTCCTATCTCTCTCTCTCTTTCCGAAACCCCCCCTGCCGCACGATTCATGGCCGATCCCGCGTGGTGGGTTGAGCCATTCCTCTAGGATCCAACCAACCAACCAACCAGCGTGGGTGTGTGCCACGGTCCAAAGGATCTACTCTACTCTACCCTTGAGTGTGTATCCGAGTACGTACAGCGCATGGGAAGACGACGGCTTATCACCCACAAACAAATTGGCTTACGAAACAACTCAACAAGACTCTTGTTGACATGATTTGCATGTACATCGACGTGGAGCACAAGAATTGGGACCGAATTTCGCCGTACGTCACATCCACGTATAATACGGCACGCCAGGAAACAACGAAAATGACACCGTTTGCACTAATTCATTGTAGAGAAGCGACAACGATGCTTGATGCTATGCTGCCTCATGACTGGGATGGTTCAGAGACAGACGCCGCAGATTTCACTGAGCGCGCCGAGGAAGCAAGACAGCTTGCCCGCGTCAGAATAACCAATCAGCAAGAACTTGACGCCCAACGGTACAATCTCCGCCATCGATTCGTCGCTTATAAACCCGGGGAAAGAGTCTGGGTTTGCTTCCCTGTACGATGTTGAGGCCTCTCGGAGAAACTCCTCCGCCGATACTTCGGACCCTACAAGGTTCTGCGCCGTCTTAGTGACGCCACGTACGAAGTCGTGGCTGACGGCTCTTCTTGTTCGATACGCCGTCAGCATCTGCCTGAGACAGTGCACGTGGTCCGCATGAAGTCGTATTCTTCCGAGTGATGTGAACGTCCACTGGCTACCTTACGCATCGACTGTTACTTGGTGAGCATCGAGACCATACTCACTCGGGTGGGAGGGTAATGCCGCCTCCATAGTTCGATCTAGCTGTGCGCTAGCGACGACAAGGAAGGCCACGGATCTGCTCGAGAGGCGCGGCACAAGAGAGTGAAGAAGAAGACGTTCTTGGCGGCTCTCTCCTTGAGTGTGTCTCCGAGTACGACACGCCGTACTTCTCCGAATAAAGCCCCTGTGTTTTACAGCGAAAGCGGTTATGAGATCACAACAAGGGTGCCGTAGTTGTCCGCCGCCGCCGCCGCCGGTGTCCGTAACCACTATGGCACGAAATAAGAAAAAAAAAACTTTTAAGAAAAAATGTTCAGGATGGAACGGGGTTCGAACCTGGGTCCGCTCCGTGCTAGCCCAGTGTTCTACCACTGAGCCATGCCTGTGCTCGAAAACCCGGCGCACAAAAACCCTATACAAGCATTATGTCGGGAATTAACTGCGTTAACATGCGCAATATAACGTGGCAGAAGAGTGAAACGTCAACCAGGCGTCACAGAATGCAATTTGTGTAACCAGGCGTCATACAATATGAATTTCATTACGAGGGGGTCGTTGAATGGTTCCAATCCATTACAAAGGGCGCAGCCATAATTCTTCGTCGTCATCAGCCACCGAATCAATTAATGGAGTAGTGGGTACCTTGCAAGCGTACTTGTATTAGTAGCCCCAAGATAGATTGCAACGGGTTTTAGAAATGGTGCTCTCCCAGCTTTCGCTGTGACTGTGCTGCGCGTTCCGCGCAGGCCTGTCGGTTTTTTATAACCCGCGAAAATATGAAAACCATGATGCGCATGTCATGTGCAACATGATTTACATGTCACGCTCACGATGCGCTGACGGCCGTTTCGCTAGCTTCATATACACCAAATTTGATATTGCGTGACATGACTGTATGACGAGCAGAAATGCCAAGTGGTCATATGGAAATCATGACATGTCATGTGCAACATGACTTGCATGCCACGCTCATGACACGCTCGCGGCCGTTCCGCTAGCTTGATATGCACCCAATTAGGTATTGTGTGATATGACTGTATGGCGAACGTAAATGACAAGTGGTAATGTAGAAATCATGACATGTCATGTGCAACATGACTTGCACGCCACGCCCATGGCACGCTCGCGGCCGTTTAGCTAGCCTGATATACACCAAATCTGGTACTGCGTGACGTGACTGTATGACGAGCATAAATGACAAGTGGTAATATGGAAATCATGACGTCATGTCAACACTACTTGCATGCTACGCTCATGGCACGCTCACGGCCGTTTCGCTAGCTTGATATACACCAAATCTGGTACTACGTGACGTGACTGTATGACGAGCATAAATGACAAGTGGTAATATGGAAATCATGTCACGTCTTGTCAACATGACTTGCATGCCACGCTCATGGCGCGCTCGCGGCCGTTTCGCTGGCTTGATATACACCAAAATTGGTATAGCGGGACGTGACTATATGACGAGCATAAATGACAAGTGGTAATATGTACATCATGACGTCATGTCAACATGACTTGCATGCCGCGCTCCTGGTACGCTCGTGGCAGTTTCGCTGGCTTGATATACCTACACCAAAACTGGTATTGCGGGACGTGACTATATAGCGAACATAAGTGGCAGGTGGTAACATGAAAATCTTGGCATGCATGTCGTCTACAACGCCATTTACCAGGGTTGCCAGATTTGGCTACTTTACGCCTAATTGGCTAATTTTAAAAGGCCGCGGCGACAAAAAAAATTACGTTGGCTACTTGGCTACTTTTTGGCACTGGCATCAACAATTAATATACGCTAAAACCTAGCGCAGCTATAAAAAAATAAATGTTCATTCGCACTGCCGGCTGGGCCTCCCTCGGTGTAATGGCTTTTGTGTACTCTGTATACCGGAAGCAATTGCGTGCGCCCGAAACGCATCACGGCCGCCGTGCTTTTCACATTATTATTGGAACTCCTCTAGGTTAGGCAGCACTGTAAAGTAGCTGGCGGGGGGAGTCGTTCATGCTTTCAAGCCGCTATCCGCCTCTTGCGCTACTGCTTTTAGCTGTACAGGTGGCGCCACGAACGACGAACGTTGGCAAAAAGTGGATGCGCGTGGCTCGTATAAGCCTTGCGCCATTCGTATGCATCTCTCTGTTTTTGCGGGTGTTTTTCTTTATGGTTTGCTATTTGCACTGTCGACGCTGCTGCACTAGTCATCCATGACTTCTGTTACGTCGACTGTTCTATTTTATTTATTTGAAAATGACAGGCTCGTTTTTTATTAATGTGTGCCCGTGCGATGCACTCCATGCGTTTCTTACATGCATGCGTCTAAGTTGTTTGCGTGATCTGTTAACACAGATGAAATATACATCATCCGTTAATCCTGTACAAGACGTTGATGACGGCGCAATGAAACTCCTTGAAGCAGAGCGAATGTTTTCTTCTGTGGCTCTCTTTATAAGCGACCTAGAATGTCGCACAAACTTCTCCTCGCGAACATCAGGATCAGATTTGGACTACTTCTGAAAGGGGTTACGAGCCCTACATTTAGTGTCGTAGGGCATGCTGAGAAAAGTGAACTCGAATATGTACACTTGACTGTCGCTGCAGTATTAATTGCCAATTTTCTAGTCTTAATGCCTCCTCCGGGAAGTCACCTGGTCTTTTTTTTTTACTCTATTGCGGAGTGATAAACATTGCTATGACGCATAGTTCATATATATTGAGCTGTCAGAACATGGTGATAAATCAGCTAAACTGAAATCACGTTTGGCAACATTTCTGGCTGCAAAATGAAATAACGGCTGCCAGTTGGCTACTGTTCTGGCTACTTTGCTTAATTTTGTGGTTCTTTTTCTCTTCGAGGATCTGGCAACCCTGCAATTTACATGCCACGCTCATAGTGCTCTTGCGTCCAGTTCGCTAGCTTGATATACACCAAAATTGGTGTTGCGCTACTTGACTGTATGACGAACATAAACGACAGCTCCTAAAATGTAAATCATGATATCCATGTTATGTGCAGCATGATTTGCTCCTTGCTGGCTGCTTCGCATTACATCGGTTTCCACCATTCGTGGGATCTGCTGGTTTTTTTTTCTATTAGAATACAGCATATAAAAAGCCTTTGAAAGCACTAATGTGAATTCCCCCTAATTTTTTCATGATTACCCAACCCCCACTAATTTTACACTATATTTCAAAAATAGCCGCAGGGATTCACAAATTCCACATTATATTTTAAATTCATAACGGTTCTTAGCGAACCAAAAGCAGCACTTCGAGCGTATCTATCTATCTATCTATCTATCTATCTATCTATCTATCTATCTATCTATCTATCTATCTATCTATCTATCTATCTATCTATCTATCTATCTATCTATCTATCTATCTATCTATCTATTCGCCTACGTGTGGGCGCTCTCGTATTCGTCTGCTTAACTCGGCATTATCGACCCTAAGAAAGCCAGCTCGGAACTCCCGTGTCCGTAGTGTCAGGTTGCTGTCCATGTGTCATTTTGGGCGCTGGAATATGGAAAATGCATCCTGCTACAATTCAAAATCCACTAGCCCACTTATGTACGCTTAGGCATGGTATAATGTAGTTGGTAATTTTAATGCAGCAGACGCATACATGTGTACTGCCAAACTCCTATAAGGGAGCGAGCATTAGTCTATCGTTGCTCGTCTCTGCAGGAATACCCCAACGAACGCTACCTACGCAATGTTCCAATAGAAGTGATATACGCCGTATATCACAACTTAAACGTCCTAGTAAATACATGGCGAAAAGATAAACGCTTATTTGTTCTTGAGGCGAACATCCTTTGCCATTTACAAAGCTATATAGCATTAAACACATGTTTAAATATTTCTGAGGAGTGCACTTCATGGGAGCTATAAAAAGAGCTGCGAAACAATAGCTGCTATTAAATACACATGGTATGCGTTACCTAAGGCATGATAGCGAGGAGGGCATATCTAAAGAGCTTATTACGCTCCTGGGGCCTACATAGCCTGTAGCGTACTCGAACGGCCGTTCACTGATATTGAGTTCAAACGGTTGCATGACACAGTGAACATCTTTCATGCTTCTCGACACGGTTTTGATAGCGTGATTTCTTGTGAAACACAACTATCCACTGTCCTCCAAGATTTCCATGTTAACCTTGATAACGTTTGCACAGATGTAATCTTTTATACTAAAGCCTTTCACACAGTAGCTATAACCATTTGCTAATCAAATTATCCATTTTGGCCATAGACTGTCTCGTAATGAAATGGAATAAAGAATTGCTAAGTAAACGTTAGCAGCTTTACACTCAATAAGCCTTCATCCAAGCTCCTTCCTGTCACTTCAGGCGTCCCCGAGGCTCAGTCTTTGGCATGAGTCAGCAAACTCACTCACGAGTCGAGTCGCTCGGATTCACTCAGACTCATAAAACCGCGAATCTGTTGGGAGCGAGTCCGGTTGAGTGATGTTTTGGCGAGTCTTAGTCCGAGTGAGTCTTATGCGCAAAATATATTTCTGCGTTGATTCTGAGTGAGCTCCACATTTCTTGCCTTCCTGTGGTCCTATGTACTCAACTTCACCATTACTATCAGCCTTATGTAAACTCGCGTTTACACTCATGTCTACTGACATAATTCAACGCATTAGCTTTCATGAAATAGATAATGTTTATTGATCAGAGGCATGAGTTATGGAAGATGGATCCCTTGACCTCCCCTCCCGCTTCACCAAGTTGTTTGACGGGAAGTTTTGTTAAAAAATATCTCGCGATGATTGTGTTTTTATAGAAGATGTCCTTACCAAATTGCAGCCACTCATTACACGTAATTGGAGATACGTGATAATCACCGATAATTACTACTGCCTTGTTGGAATCTTGAGCTCAGCTGTTCAGATGTTTTGATTTTCCGTTAAGTTGCGGTGCGGATGCCTCGCTAACCAGAAGACCCTGGACGGCAGCGCGTGGACGCGTTCCACAACAGCCACCGCAGACATGACTCAGTACATACAGCGCTTTATTGCTATGTATGCTCTCGGTGGATGTCCTCGCCGCATACCTTAGTCACGACGTCACCGGCAACCGCTGGACGGGGCGCTCTACTGTGGCGCCGCGAGTCGCCGCTGCGGAATTTCTCGTGTCGCCACTGTTGTTCCCTCCTCCTCACGCTTTCCTGGCTATCGCCTTCTTTCATCCTCCACTGCGCTCCACATTCGCTCTATCGGTTACATGGAAGGCGACGCCGCTCAACGCGGGAATGAGTGCCTATGAACGCTCTCAGACTTGTTTATTATGGGCAAAATCGTACCCGGAAAAATAGATGAAAAATCTTAGTGCGCTAGAGGGTTCTACACACAGTTTCCTTACTTCCGACGCACGTCTTCTTCACCACCTAAGCCTCGCAGGTTAACTCACTTTCTCGTGCCCGTGTGCGAGTGGCATGCATTGCGCTGCCACAAGAAGCGCGAGCAGGCACGAGGCATTGCAGACGCTAACACTGCGGCTAGCTGGCTCTCGGGGTAGAAAACTTCATGGTGCAGTCTCTCTTACACTGTCTTTCTTTTTCATTCGCTCTATCGGTTATGCCGACAGGGCCGACAACAGCGATGCCGCTTAACGCAGGAACGGGCGCCTAACACAGCGCTCTAAAAGTACCACGTCGAGCACCAATGATGTGGGATAGTGGGATTAAACAGCATAAACACCGTGGTGGAAGAAGCTAAGTATACGTTAACAGGCTCATGAGTTGATTCACCAAGACTCAGATCGATCCGCGAGTTTGAGCATGTATGTGTCCAGGTGAGTAATATTTTGGTTAGTTTGATTCCCGACTGAGTTTGACTGAGGAAAACGTCAGTGTGTCTGAGTCCGAGTGAGCCCGGTTGAGAAAACTTTTGGTGAGCCTAAGTCCGAGTGAGCTTTAAGCGCAACAAGAAAAATATTGAACAGATTGCATTAAGTCACTCATCGCCACATAGCCAACGCAATACAACTAACACAAATTTGCCCAGAAGGATCATCGTACGCGCTCTTTTCAGACTTATTGAGATATGTTATCCACTTTTCATGATTACATAATGTCATTATTCTATTATTCTAAAGTAAAAGGCCTTATATTTAATTTTTGAATTATAGTGCAGCATACCCGATTCTTCTGAGAGCGTTTCATTCGAGTCACCAGAACCTGCAAAGGAAGTATACCCAATATCAATATTTCGTGTACGTGAATTTAAAACAGATCACTCAAAGTAACGTCTAATGCTCGAATACATAGCATTGTCAAGCACGCTAGAAACGTGACTTATACGGATACTTCTAAAATACACGTAATTCGGAGAATTTCACGTCGCAAAGACACCTTAGTGAGTCTAGGTGTTAGGAGTGACAATCGCTGGAAAAAGGAATGCATATAATATATAAACTAATTCCATTCTTCAAAGTGAATATCTCTTGATGTCAAGAAAAAAAAAACAGCGTGAGGAACACTTGAAATTGTGAGATATTTATTTTTAGCCGACATAATAAGTTCTCGGTGAGCCTAAAAAGCGTGCGACAAAATGATCTCTCTCAGGTTGATATCCTCAAGGAATCACAAAGGTTTCTCAACCACTTCATGCTGCATTAAAAAGAACCACAGAGGCCAGAATTTGTGGGTGAATTATCCTTCAAGTTGCTACTGCCCGGGATACCGGTCCGTTTAATGATAAACAGCGATTGACTCTTCGCAAGTCTGTTTCTACCTTTTTTAAGTGACCTACAATAAGGCTTGATTATAAATTAATGAAACCTGACGGACAATTAAGCCAAGGAAAACGCAGGGAACTTCAGATCTTGTTTCTTAACTGTTTTGTCAAGATTCTCACTTTTAATAACTGTATTGTAATGATTCTCACTTTTCTGCTTGAACTATATTGTAATGATTCTCAACATCTAGTTTAACCGTATTTGCACCCCTAACGTCCCTACTCGTCGAAGAAATGTCCTGCGCTTTCGAGGAGAGTAACATCCTGTTTTCTGACCTTTTCAGGCTTTCTAGTCGACTGCTTGAAGTTATTCTTTACGGCTTCTTCCACGTTGTTCCCGAACAGACCTTCAGACAATTACCACGAAATGTCCATCCTTATATGCTACCGCTACCTCATTTCATTTTCCAAGTCAGTCAACTAAGGAGCGTGTGGGGTCTAGTTGCACCACGGATCGCCTCGTTTTTCCCAGAACGTTGACACACTCCAAAATGCACCTTGGTCGCTGGTCCTCACCAACACATTTGCGGGATGGACCACACCACAGTAACTTTTGTTTTGCTCATAATTATTTTTCTTTGCGCACGCGAGTACACGTTCCCACATGTACAGTGTGTAATAAACCTTCAGCGCTCTCCACGTGTGCTTCTTCGTCTTCCGTCCAGTGTTCTGCGCTGTACAATTCCATACGTAATGAATTGTATACAGGTACACGGTTTACATTAAGAAGAAAAGTGCCGTGAGCAGCGTGACTTGCGCGGGCATATTCGTGCAGCTAATGTCATAACAACCGCCCTAGACGAAGCGTAGCACGACTGCCTCGCTCTGGTGGAGAACACTGAAAGCAACGCGTGGCTGCGTTTAACTACAGCCGACGCCCGACGGCGCGCACTTCTGTGGCGCCGTGGAACCTGTCGTCTCGCCACTGTCGTTCCCTCCTCCGAGCGGTCTCCTCGCTATCGCCGTCTTTCATTCTCCGTTGCGCTCCGCGATCGCTCTCTTTCATCCTCGTTCGCTATATCGGTTACGCTGAAGCCTCTAAACGCAGGAACGGACGCCTAAGAGCTGCGCTTTAAAAGAGAATGGAGAGGAACTTCCACAGTAAAACGAGCAGACGTACAAACACACCAGACGTACAAACTGGAGACTACGTTCTAGTGCGGAAAGCAATAGGGACTTTCAATGATAAGTTTTGTACATGCTTTCAAGTTCTGAGACTGCTTCGAAACATAGCATTTTGAAGTTCCATCTGGTACCTGGGAGTCTTTAGGCAGAGAAAATGTGCCTCAAGAAGCAATATCTTTAAGTACTGCACCAGGAGATGTCAGCAATGAAGCCCGGGAGAGTGAAGCAGTGTGTGCCTGAAGCGTGAATATAGCAAGATCGCGCTGAATAAGAAGAAGGAAGTGTTTTGAATTGGAAGAATAAGTGGTTGAAGACATCCAACTCTCTCTAGCTCAATGTCTGGGACATAATAAACTTGGAGTTTAACGCCCCAAAACCACGATATAATAATCAGGGGCTCTGAAAATTTCAACCACATGGGGATTTCTAACGCATTAACATCTAAGTTCACGGTCCTTCATCGAAAACGTGGACGCCGTGGCCGGTATTCCATCTTCCCGACCTTCGGGTCTGCAATCCAGCGCCATAACCACTAGACAGCCACGGAAGGGCAATGTCTGGGCAAATCACCTTAAAGGAACGCTGCCAGTTATACAATTGGCTTTTCAATTGGGATTTTTACAGCCATTTGCCAGCAGCGAGATTGTAGTCATAGAAACGACAATGCCGTATCAGCTTTTAAAGCAAAGAATGCTATTCGTTCAAGCCCTTCATCCTGCAAAAAAACCCGAGGTTTTTTTTTTCGTATGACCAGAAACTCAGTGCCTGAGAAGCGCTGGAAGTCTTCAGCAATCGCAACGTGAAGTAACGTGTTGCTGTGACCACGGCAGCCAGTTGAATATATACGTGCTGCTACAGCTAGCTCGCTCGAAATTTGCGGCCCCGGATAATTAGCCTTTTTGTTATGTTCTGTGAACATAAGCAAGAGATATCGCTGGCTAATGCCTATGACGAGCTTCCGTGCTTCCTAGCAAGGGTAATAGCGCGTACATTACAAATTCGCCGTCCGAGTCACTTGAACACGTCACCAGCGGATGTTACGTTTGCTGGAGACATCCGGTGCAGCTCATACGCTGAGTTTCGTATTGGCGCGGAAAAAAATGAAAGGCTTCTCACGCTGCAGAGCTTTTAACAATGAGTTTGATTTTTATTTGTTGTTAGTTTTGCCCATCGCTGCGATATCGCTATTAACAATAAACACCAAATTTAGATAATTAGAAAGTGAAATAGTAAATTATAGTTAAGAAGTAAATTCGTATGTCCTTGACACTATCTCCGTCCGTCACAGCTAAGTGTTGTCTTCTGAGGAAGCCTGATTTTTTCTCGAGTACTTTTTTTTAAAGAATATCTGGGTGTGTTGGCTGAAACAGCTGATATAGGATCTATAGGATCGAACAAGTCATCTGCAATTTGTTTTCTCTCGTGATTAGTGCGTTAGGTAATGTTCGAAAGAACTCTGCATCGTTCAGATTGTGTATCATGTTCCCCGAATGAATAAACGTTTGCATCTGTACAACTGCGATGCAGAGGATTGCGTCACTAGGTGCAAACAAAGTGGCATAACTGTTTTAGCGCCTTTCCAGCAAAATATCCCGCCGGGACGTAAGTAACAAAACAATGCACATTATATCGTGAAATGGAATATCAATGAACAACTCCTACATGCATATCATAACAATGCTAGTCAGATAAAAATGATACATTTGCACACTGAAGGGCCATGTAAACGCGATTGTCAGACGTGTTCACGTATCCCACCTACTATCCCAAATGTCTCTCTTAACAAATATTTTCCAGTTACACTTACCGCCATCTGCAGTTGAGGTCAGCTCAGTCGTCTGAAAGGAATCTGCAAGCGAAATATCCCAACCGTGAAAATTGACCTATTTTTCAATTAATTATATGCGCATAGATCATTTATTATTGATTGATATATGAAAATTATGGGAAGGTAGGCTATGTTAGAGCTGGCTATCCCAACTATAAATAAATAAAACAATGAAAGAAGAGAAAATTAACACCATCTTCCCAAAGGGAACGCTGATGGGATGCGAAGCAGCAGCGTTGCGCACGGGTGGCGTCACGGGTTGAACGGCGCTAACGCGCCAGCTCCGGTCCAGCGCCCGTGTCCACTCTGAAGAAACGACAAGACCTACGCCAGCCATCGCTTCAAACGAATATTCCAGCGCTCACCGCAGCAACTGCGTTAGCGCCGTTCAACCCCTGACGCCACCCTTGCGCAACGCTGCTGCTTCGCATCTCATCAGCGTTCCCTTTGGGAAGATGGTGTTAATTTTTAGCGCGTGAACCGACGAGTCGGCGGTGTAGCGAGCGGCGGCAGCGGCAGGTGTTGCGGGCGAACGGACGAGGTGGCAGCTGCGGGCGCTGCGGCGAGCGCGCGGCAGGCGAGGGTGAGAGTGACGTCAGCGCGCACTGCGAGGGGAGCGTGACGTCAACGCCGTGACCTACTTGGCACCGCTCCAACACCTGCGGCGAGGGGAGCGCGTTGCGGCGCGTTCGTACGGACGCACGGAGGGACAGCGCTACACAGGCTAGTCAAAGAGCTGCTTCGCATCTAATAATCAGAACCACTATGTGCACATATGCAATATAGTGCACGGGTCTCAAACACGTGGCCCGCGGGCCGCATGCGGCCCGCCAGGCCCTAGCTTGCGGCCCGCGGCCCGTATATGACTGTCTTTGCCTCCCATTTTTTTTATATTCTTAAAATTAGTGAGCTACAGAGGCATCTGATGGGGTCACTATGTGCTAAAGCATAACGGTGAAACAATTAAAAGCTATAGTTTATAATCGGCGCTTAGATTTTCGACATGTTGGAATCCTGGCACCAAATCTGCTACAAAAATGCCCCGTATATGCTATATCGGAAAGGTTTTTCCTTCAAACAGCAACGTTTGCTGGTGATTTCGCCCCCCCCCCCTCCCGTTTTTTTCTTTCGTCACTGTCCCGGCCGTTGCGCGACTGAATCGCGTGAATGCGGCCCGCTGTCTGAAGTTAGTTTGATACCCCTGATATAGGGCGTAAAACGCATGAGCACAGTCTATGGGCATCGTCCAGTTGATACAGCGTCTTAACATCGCGGATAGAGTCCGTACAGATAATTTTTTATGCCCTATCACCCTGAACCATGAGTTATGCACTATGATTATGCAGTTACCTCTTGACCATGATATGCACATTAATGTCTCAACGCCATGGCAGGAAACAATAAGAACTAGAGACAGTTCACTTAATTTGTGTCCATTAAAAATCACGAAGGACGCTCACTGCGTGCCTTTGATTTTCAAGATGTGGCCACGGTCCAAGCACTTTGCCAATTGTAAGTGGTCGTCTGTCGAGGCGGTTCAATTGATCACTCAGTTGAGCGCGTTGTTCATCATAGCGCGGATATTCTATAATAATATGCTGCTCTGACACATCGGGATGATCACAATGGTCGCAGTGCGGGGACGCTCTTCTTTTGATGCGGCATAAGGAAGTGAGGTGTGTAAGCAACACCTAATTGTAGACGGTGCAGGAGCGAGTCAAACGGCTGATCGATCTTTTGAGGGGGTGTCAATAGGAGAAACGGGTCTATTTGATATAACAGTGAAGACTTTGTATGGTCGTAAATAAATTTCATAGTGGATGTAAGTTTCTTTCAAAATGCAATATTAGACAGGAACACCCTTGTGGAAATCGGGAAAACGACTGTGTTGTACGCTTACCTTCGTGAGCGCGGCAAATCAATTGCATCGCTGAAATTAGAAAAAAAAATGTTTGCATGCACATTTGCACTCTTCACGCACATATTTACCCAATATTCAGCAGTAACGCAAGTTACACATGATTGCTCAGAACATGAATAGATTGTTTCAGGAGCCGCAATGTGCTTGTACTCTCCGCGTGCAATATTGTCACGTGGTTGCGACGGTGAAGAGCCAGGTAACGAAAATGATACAGATTATATCAATTATTGGGCAAGCTTCGCCCAGCAAAAGGAACACTCAAAGTACAAGAAAGTAGCCGTCGCAGAACAGCTGCAGGTGCTGTCGTCAGTCGAGGATGATGCTATCACCGGTAGAACACGTTGACTTTTATAGATGCGTTATCGAATATTCTAGCATTATTTCTCGCACTCGCGTTACTTTAAAAATAAACTACACTACTCGTGTCATGCATCAAGAAATCGTATCAGAACATTTAAAAACCATCGTGCACGATCCCAATACGTTCAGGGTAGGCCTGCGCAGAGCAAGGGCATTGTGCAGCCTCAGAGGCGTGGTTATGATGAAAAGAAAGCAACTACTGCTAACAATAATCACGTAATGTTCGCAAGCAACACAGGTCAAACATGACTGCGCATGATATCAACTTTCTGAAGCCACAATGTGTTTAATTATCATTCGGTCTACGAAGGGGAGTGCGCATTATAAACGTGTCTCAAAATACTGAATACATTGTTTCATAGGAATTTCTATATGGGGCTGTCACCTGCTTTTCAAATGCTGACAAAAACGTGAGAAGGTATCCGTATTAATAATTGCACGTGAGTTCCAATATAAAACAGCGCTAAGAAGCCAGAAAAGTCCATTTGGTAACTATTTTTGTGCCGTACTGAAAGTCTGATGAAACTGTTGATGAAGGCATTCCCTCACTCTCTCTCACACAAACACACACACACACAGGCGCGCGCACGCACGCACGCACACACTCACACACACTCTCACACAAACACACACACTAATGTATGTAAAGTAAGCTTGAGTACTATCACGTTCGCCATGGGTACTTTTGATGAAAAGATCGCCGAAGGGCAGGACACGTACGAAGAGGAGTAATTATTGCTTGGGCTGAGAAGTTTGCCTCTCATTGAGAGCTTCAGTATGATGATGATGAATGAGTTTTATTGAGCCCAAAGTATATTAGTGGCCCGCGCAGGCACCAGACGGGGTGGTTCCCTAGTTACGGGACCCATATATGTTCCCAGCAGCTCCCGGCTCCTGTCTGTCAGTGAGAGCTGAGTCGGTAGGGCGGGGCTGGATAGCAAGGTCTTCCATCGCTTAAGGAGTTGGGTAATGAGTGTGTTGGGGAGAAGGGAGTAGGGGGGCTCTTGAGTTCTGTGCACTCGGCCAAGATGTGCGGCAGGGTGCCCTTTTCTCTTTAGCGTATCGTGTTCGGCAGGGTATATGCGGTTCATCAGTACGGGATCCGCAAGCCCGAAGTTCTGAATGAGATGCAATGTTCCGGCATAAGCACCGAACAAATTAATATGGCCGTGAGTCAACCGAGTTGAAACAGGAATTTGCGCGTACATACGATCTTTTCTGTAATATCTCTGGAAAACTACTTAATTACCGTCATTTGCTCCGAGACAACGGTACGGGCCTCCGATGGCTCCCCCCAGCTGCGGTAGACCTCGCGTTAGAACTGCTGAAGTACATTGCGACTATATTGTGCAAGGTATGAATTCAATAAAATAGGCTTCCGGAACACAACAGGGAGTTGTAGAGATATTTATATGTACATCCTCACCTATATTGACGCACACCTACACGGCATGTACGTCACCTTCTTTCGTCCTTCTCACTTACGTGCCCGGGTTTTTGACGATCAGAATAATGATGGCGTTTCTAATGTGGTGGATGGTAACAAATTCTTTTCGAGTGTTAAGATGTTTATTGGTAGAAGATGCAAGTGCAGGCTCGAGGGAACAGAGGCAAGCACCGTCATCCGATAGCGGTGAGCGAGAAAGGGCGTCAGCGTCCGTGTGCTTGCGACCGGATCTGTAAATAACGCGGATGTCGTACTCCTGAAGTTTGAGCGCCCAGCGAGCAAGTCGTCCAGAAGGGTCCTTAAGAGTTGATAGCCAACAAAGGGCGTGGTGGTCAGTGACGACGTCAAATGCATGGCCATACAGGTAAGGGCGAAATTTGCCGAGGGCCCAAATAATGGCTAAACACTCTTTCTCGGTCACGGAGTAGTTAGCCTCAGCTTTCGTCAGAGTTCGGCTGGCGTAGGCGACGACATATTCATCAAACCCTGCTTTTCGTTGCGCGAGCACAGCGCCAAGTCCGACACCACTGGCATCAGTGTGAACCTCCGTGGGAGCGGCAGGATCGAAGTGGCGGAGGATGGGCGGCGAAGTTAGCAGGCGGCGTAATTTGGTGAAGGCGTCGTCGCAGGCTGGTGACCAAGCGGAAAGGTCCTTGTCGCCGCTAAGAAGGTCCGTCAGGGGCGCACATATCGAGGCGAAATTTCGAATAAAGCGTCGGAAGTATGACGACAAGCCGACAAAACTTCGAAGCTCCTTTAAGTTCTTTGGCTTCGGAAAATCGGCGACTGCTCGAAGCTTGGCTGGGTCTGGAAATATGCCGTCCCGCGATACGACGTGGCCAAGAATGGTGAGCTGTCGGGCACCAAAACGACACTTCTTTAGGTTGAGTTGAAGGCCGGCGTCAGTGAGGCATGTGAGGACGCGCTCGAGACGACTTAAATGGGTGTCAAAATCGGCGGAAAAGACAACTACGTCGTCGAGGTAGCATAAACATGTGTTCCACTTGAGGCCTCGTAAAATAGTGTCCATCATTCTCTCGAAAGTGGCTGGAGCATTACAGAGGCCGAAAGGCATGACGGTAAATTCGTATAATCCGTCGGGTGTGACAAATGCTGTTTTAGGTCGGTCAGATGCTTCCATAGGAACTTGCCAGTACCCTGAACGTAAATCCAGCGAAGAGAAGTATTCCGCTCCCTGCAAACAATCGAGGGCGTCGTCGATTCGCGGTAACGGGTAAACGTCCTTCCGGGTGATCTTGTTTAAACGTCGGTAGTCGACACAGAACCGAATGGAGCCGTCCTTCTTCTTAACAAGAACAACCGGTGACGCCCAGGGACTGTTGGAAGGCTGCACAATACCCCGCTGGAGCATGTCAGCAACCTGGTCGTCAATAACACGGCGCTCCGACGCCGAGACTCGATAGGGACGTTGCCGTAGAGGCGCGTGGCTTCCTGTGTCAATCTTGTGTGAGATGGTCGATGTGCGGCCGAGACAAGAAGCGTGGCTGTCAAAAGAAGTGCGGAACTTTTGCAGTAGGTTGATCAACTGGCTTCGCTCTGAAGAAGACGTAGCAGCATCGATGGAACGGTGGAAAGCGTCAAGCAGGGGCTGATCAACAGCAGGGTCAGAAGTGAGTGCGCTGAGGCCCGTAGAAAAAGAAGTAGCCGGAGAGTCAAAAATGTGACAGGCGTCGATCAGCTGTACGCGACCGAGGCATTCACCATGGAATAAAGGTAAAGGCCATTTCAGCGTGTTGTGGACGAGCGTCTTCGTGACGCCACGGCGGAGAGTAAGGAGAGCAAGGGGCAGTGGCGAACATTTGCGGCGAATGAACAGGTCAGAGGGCGTAAGGAGAACATCGCCATCTGAAATAGCGGCACACGACACAGGCACAAGCATGGAAGAGTGAGGAGGAACGGTTGTGTCGTCGGATACGGACAGTTTATAACACGGGAGGGGGGTTTCGACAGCGTCAACGTCTGGAAGTGCGGAAAGCTCAAGTTCGGCGCGACAGCAGTCGATGACGGCGTTATTATTCGCGAGGAAGTCCCAGCCTAGTATTACGTCATGGGAACACGAGGGCAGCACGACAAATTCGACGATATACACGAGTCCTTGGATGACCACTCGTGTAGTACAGGCCGCGAGAGGTGTTACGTTGTGTGAGTTCGCTGTTCGAAGAGAGAGACCGGATAATGGCGTCAGAACTTTTCGGAGTTTGCGGCACAGCTGGGCGGAAATTACAGATACAGCTGCACCGGTGTCGACAAGTGCCATGACGACGATACCGTCGAGCGACACTTCAATGACGTTGGCTGGAGAGGGGCGAGGACTTGTGCATGGCGACGTGGACGCAGTTCGTGCCTCGGGAACTGCGGCCATCAGTTTTCCTGCTCGGTGGGTCCGGTACGGCGACGCATAGGGGAAGGCGAGCGGAGACGTGGAGATTGTGAGCGGCGGCTTGGTGGGAAGGAGCGATCAGGGTGAAAGGAAGAGGGAGGATGGCTGGACGGCGCAGAGGAAACCTGAGGAGTGAAAGATGGCATTCGTAGAAAGTTGGTAGAAGAAGCTGGGCGACGCCGGCAATAACGCGCCACGTGGCCAACACCGCCGCAAGCAAAACATATCAGACGGTCATCGTAGGTCCGCCATTGGTCGGCGTACACGCCGAATTGCGGCTGGGGGGCAGGAAAATGCGGCTGGAGTGGCATCGGCATAGCCGGCGGCGAAAAGGTCGGTGGTGAATACATAGGCGCTGGCTGGAGTGCATGCTGTCGAGGGCGGGCAACGGCCTCTGCGTACGAGAGAGGTGCGGTGACTGGCGGCGGTTCACGGGCGGGAGGAATGGCTTGCGCGACCTGGTCTTGGATGAAGTCGCGGAGTGTTGGTGCCGAACTGCGTGGTTGGTCTGGGACGCAGGACATCAAAGAGAGCTGACGAGCGACCTCGGCGCGGATGAACTCTTGAATCTTCGAGAGCAGAGGAGCGTGGTCGTCCCCTATGCCAAGACTGGAGAGAGAGTCGTCCGGCGCCGAGGGACGTCGGGTGTGCAGACGTTGCCTGCGCAACTCGTCGTAGCTCTGGCATAGTTCTGTGAGTTCGACGACAGAGCGAGGGCTTTTAGATAGGAACATTTGGAAAGCGTCGTCCTCAATGCCCTTCATGATATGCTTTATCTTTTCCTCTTCTGTCATTGACGCGTTCACCCGCTTACAAAGGTCAAGGATGTCCTCAATGTAACTGGTGAAATTCTCACCAAGCTGTTGGGCTCGAGTACGCAAGCGTTGTTCGGCGCGGCGTTTGCGTACCTCGGGCCGTCCGAAAACTTGGGTGAGGCTTCTTTTGAAGACGGACCACGTAGGGAGGTCAGCTTCGTGGTTTATGAACCACAGCTTGGCTACGTCTGACAGGTAGAATGAGACGTAGCCCAACTTGTCGTCGTCGTCCCGTTTGTTATGGACACTCACTCGCTCATACGTGGAGAGCCAATCGTCAACGTCCTTGTCGTCAGTGCCCGAGAAGATGGGTGGATCTCGCAGACGCAAGGAACCGGCACAGAGTAGGGTGGGCGGTGCCGAGGGTGGTGCCGTTGGAGGAGTTGGAAGAGCGGCGTTTGCGTCGTTGGGCATGATGGCAGGTAGCTTGCGATTTCGAAGTTCCAGGGCGATCGAAACCGAGCACTCTCCACCACTTGTTAAGATGCTTATTGGTAGAAGATGCAGGTGAACGGGGAGCGGTCAGCAGCGTTCGATCAAGCGCAGCAACCACGAGCTCGGGCCGATGGCGGTGCCGCTGAAGCGCAGCGCAATGCCGCTGAGGCCACTCTTTTTCACTACACGAGAGCTACACAAGATAACTGGCATATCACGAAATTGTGCCGTATGAATTCGGATGCATACCCAGCGACGCATTGCCAATCACGCATATCAATAGACCAATTCTGTGTAAACCGTTCATCGTAAACTTTGCATGGCCATCTGCGCAGAGCCATGGGCCATGGTTTAGCACGCACACAGTAGGCCTACATCACGCATTCAGTGACGAAACTGTCGTGAAAAAGACATTACACCTGAAAAACAGCAAGCTGAATAAGGTGAAGTGCTACAGAAAAACTGACAAGGTCCCTTTATGCGTTCGCCGAAGACGACTGGAAGGCGAAAGCCATGTTCTTTTTCTTCTCAGTCGACGTATTGACCCTCCCGCGCCACGCTCCGAAAGCTTTCTGCGCCTGACGTGGTTATGCACAGCCTCCGTGATTGGCTCACATTTAACGAAGCGACGACGTCCTGTGAAGACGTCATAGTGACCCCACGATGACATCACAAAATTTGGCGATCTATGACACCTTGTTGACTTCATATTGTTACGTCATCACGTGATATTTTTTTTCATCGCTCGTGTGGACGTCGCCGACGGCGGCCGTCAATTTTTGCTTTTTATGAAGCTTCTAAGGCTTTCACCTGAATAATACCTCCTGTCCGGCTTTACTGAACGCAGAGAGACGCTGATTTAGCTGGCACAAACGACATGAAATGTACAGCCGAATGGGGTCAATATACCTGGTACATGTTTACTATTTCAAAATCTTAACCACGACTATAGCATTCACGAGAAAAGGAGCAGACAGTAGCTATTCGCAGGAATACTGTCGTTCTGTGTTGACCCACCAACACATAAATGTATTGACCGTGAAATAGACAGCCTTACACATCGCAGCTTGTCAACGAAGTGCACTGCGCCTAGTACCGAAGACGTTCAGAAACGTATTCGGCAGCACTTCAGGCTGATTGATCAGGATGGCCTCGATATCTGGTATTTTAATAAGAACATTGAATACAGATGCTGAAACATACTTATATCTAGCTTCATTTCTTTAGTGCGAGATAGAGTTTAGCATGGCTTTAGGTTATAGTTTAATATTGGCGTATCAGTCTCAGCTTCCTTTTTATCTGGTCGGCTATAGCAATATAGCCGTCCAACGTGGCGAGACTGATGGCGTTGCTGTAAAGCCTAAACTTCACGAACGATCAATCCAGCCAACATACAACATGAGTTCAATATTGTATTTTAGGTTTTCTATTCGTGCATAGGATTTAGAGTAGAAATAAAGACAACTCACCGTACACCGCAGCAATGACTGTAACGTACAACTTAAATGCCATGGCTCTCAAACCGTCGTATTATGCCTCAAGGTGAGAAGGAATGGAGAGCTCAAAGGAATGGTTCAATATTTATACGCTGCCTCGCAGAGCCTGAAAGGGCAAAATACGACAAAAGAAAAAGCCTGTTTGGCAAAATAATATATGCAGGATAATATGTGAAAATTTTCCCTTTGCTGCCCGGTTCGCTCATTTTGTTAACTATCGTTGACATTTTCAACGAAGCGTCAATGGTTCTTTTGTTGCCTCTGTTGAAAGAAAAGCTACATTAAATATTCGGCTGGCCTTAAGTTCAGTAAACAGCGAGGTCTTGATCATGGCAAAGAGGAATGCCCTTTTCTTAGGGTAACCACTTTGGGAAAGGCTTTATGATATTCCTTTCTAGTGTCCAAAACAGAATAATAGGTATTTTAGAGGTCATTCCTGCGACAGTCTCGGACGCAAAACTACCGTGGTTGAAATTTTGACACTAGTTAGATTCGATCATACACATCATGATTGTGATAGCAAGTGGCATGCCGGGTGGTGCGACATGGGGATAGTAGAGCATGGTGGAGTAAAAATGCGTGGTCGTTTATGGCGGAAGACGGATCATAGGTGTAATGCTGATCGTTCCGGGTCCTGTTGCAAACCAGGCAGTGACGGTCTGTGCTTTTAACAGCAAATTCTGGGCAGAACAGCCGTGCAGGGGGGGGGGGGGGGGATAATGCTAAAAAGCTTCACAGAATCGCGTACATGTGAAAGAGATGGCTGAAGTAGATGAACCAAAGATTCACGCATCAATCAAAATACCGTTACCAAGAGTCGTGACTCCTTGACATCCCACTGACAATACATAGAGAGGACAGAAGATAGCTGTGCAAAGAGATGTTATCAGGGCGTTTTATATCTTCCTTCGTCATTTTCAACGACAATAATACCTGAAGGTAGTGAGGACTGCCAGCTGGCAACACTAGCTCGTCGACCAGCGTGACGCCCTGACCCCTAAGCACGGCGTGCATTGCCATGGCGCACAGAGCCCCTCCGAGGCAGTGTTCCATGTCTTGTCTAAAATGAATTTTGTAAACACGAGTACCTGGGCATTTCTACGCAGGCTAAATCTTCATTTTGTTTAGAAGTACTTGTTGCTGGGCTAGTTGCTTCATTTTGCTCTTGTAGACGCGAGCCGAAAAGCGCATTGCTTTGCAACCGACAGATATTTATGCTATGGCTCTTGATATTAGCATACGCACATCGGATTTGTTCTTTGAAGATGGCTTTTGTCTAGAATACATCAATTTGAAATTTCCAGATGCGTTGGCAGTGGAATAGTACAATTCATCTTTTTTTTTCTCCGCCATTTCCCCCGTGCCCCAGACACGGAAGCCGCATGGCCGCAATTCGGCTTGTAGAAAGAAAACCTTATTACAGGGGTGCTGCATAGGGCACACCTTGATTTCTTCGCGTCGCGGTTCGTATCCGAAGAAATTTGGGGGGACCCATAAGCTTCGCCTTTGAGAGTTGAACGCGGTAGCGATATCTATCTCTAGTGCGTACTTAAATCACTTAGTGCATACTCTGTAATAAGTAGTATGCTTTAAACCTCGAGCAATTCCGCGCGGGAAATGTTTTCGCACTTGCTATGCACCCACTACGTGGTCTTGAGGGAATACGCGCAGTAAGGTGTGTGCCTTTTGTAATGGGTGGCCGGCTTTTAACCACGATGTTGTTATGATAGTCACATTTTCTGACGCCCGGTGGCAATGTACGCTTGTACCACGAAATATTACTGGGATATTACATGTTATATTGCTACGCCTATATAAAGGACGCTTGCGTTTGCGAAACATGAAAGTTATTTTCACTGCATTTCCAAACAGAGGAAGTTATTTTCACTGTATTTCCAAGCAGAGGCGTGGCTGTGTGGTAGAACAGCTGCTTGCCACGCAGACGGCCTGGGTTCGATCCCCACTCGGACCCAGAAACTTTTATTATTTATTTTATTTGCATCTTTCTCGATTTTTCGCTCACGGACAAGATGATGATTTTTCGCTCACAACCAACGACGCCGACACCGACGCCGACGCCGGAATTTCTGCGAAACGAGCTCTTTAACGCTGTCGCGTTAAAATCTCCAGTATCCGCACAGGAAGCAGCGGAAGAACTGTTTTTAATACATTAATTTTTTTCACTTCTCCCTAAATGACATCAGGGGTTTTATGAATTTAATGCTTCAAATGTGTACTTCAAGCGTTAATGTGTAAAACTCCTGGTAGCTTTTGGGGGGAGGTGGAAAAACACATGAAATAGAGTTATAAACCACTTAGTACATGTTTCACCAGCTCCGTCATGCCGACACGACGCGGTGCGGTAGTCCTTAGCAATTATGGCACATTGTGAGAACGCCGGAGGAGCAGCGTGCTTATGAAAACGGCCAAGAGAACAGAGACGGTAGTGCACCCATTCGTTCCACTGATCATCCACCTTCACAGATAGCAACGGTCTTGAATTGTCTTTTTTTTTCTTTTGGCACATAGCAATTCACAGCTTTCTATCATTCACTTATAAAACCTAGAGGCAAGCTGCAGACCTAGAAATCCAGCTTTTACTGGAAAACCCAGTTTCGGCGGATTAAATCTTTATTTTATTCATTCAATCGCCAGTGCCCTAATGGACAGAGTGGGAATAAATATAAGGAGTTCGTGAGAAAAATGATACGCAAATTGTAGCAGTGTACGTCGAATGGCTGAGCACGTGCTCATTGCCATACACCTTCGGTGCACGCGCGTTGTTTATATTATTGGGAACAATACCCTATTGAAACTTTTTTCCTTCGTTCATGCATGAACGCGATCAACCACCACGATGGAATGTTTTCCATCATAAAGGTGAATTTGGAGGGGACATTAAGTAAGTTCCTTCCCTCAGTTAAGGGAAGTGAGGTGAAGTATATTTTATTGCGATAGCAATTATATACTATACTAAGTGTATTATATACACTTGCGGCTGGTTTTCGCCGTCGGCATCGGCGTCCGCGTCGGCGTCGGCGTCATTTGCCGTATATGTATATGTATATATATAATCGGCCCCGCCCGTGGTTCGTGAGCGTGAAAAGACGCGAGGGGGGGGGGGGTCCCTCGAGCGACCTGCGATTTTACGAGTGGGGGGCGCGCGCGTTATCTCCCCTTCTCGGCGGCCGACAGCGGGGGGGGGGGGGGGGGGGCGACGTTCGATTTTACGAGCGCGGGCGCGGGCGCGCGCGTTATCTCCCCCTTCTCGGCGGCCGGAAGCGAGGGGGGCCGGTGTACCCTTCTACGTGCTGCGTTCTCAACGCGAAGAGAATTCTCTTAAACAAGCGTTTTCTAGAGTTGCGTGAGATCGGATCCAAAAAGAGTTAGCTGCCAGCCTCACTTCGTATAACATTACAATTTTTTGCTATCGCATTCATTGCTTCACCCTTGCGGTGAAACTGTGCCTTTTTTTTGTTTCACACAAAGGAGGAGCCCAGGGCAAAATCCTGGAATGACGGACTAGGGCCTCAGCTCCCTTGTAGAGTCTAACATTAGAAAACACCAGCACATGACTGAAAGTATAGCATAGTAATTCAAAAATTTAGCGGCACTTGCAAATGTAACATAATGCTGTTATCAAGAATAATGCCTGTAAAATATCACGGCAAATTGCATGGGCGAGTTGGGATATACAAACGATGGTCAACACAAACACGACAAAGTACTACTGTAATATAGATGACACTGATACTGCCTAACGACTGAAAGTTTATTAGAGAAAGATGAATTATTACGCGGAAAGGGGGGACAGTGAACAACCGGACCACATCCCCTTAACCGTTTATGAGGCACTATCTTGAAACTAGAAAATTTTTAAAGCGATAGCGTTAAAGACCTTGTTTTGCAAAAATTCCGGCGTCGGCGTCGTCGGTTGTGAGCGAAAAACCGAGAAAGATGCACACAAAATAAATAATAAAAATTTCCCGGTCCGAGTGAGGATCGAATCCCGGCCGTCTGCGTGGCAAGTAGGTGTTCTACCACACAGACACGCCTATGCTTGGAAACATAGCGAAAGTAACTTCCTCTGCTTGGAAATTCAGTGAAAATAACTCTTGCTTCACTAACACACGCGTCCTGTATACATACGTCGCTATACAACATGTAATGTCTCTGTAATATTGCGTGGTACAAGCGTGAATTGCCATCGGGCGTCACAACACGTGAAAATCATAACGGCTTTGTGGTTTAAAGCCAGCCACCCATTACAAAAGGCACACATGTTACTGCGCGTATTCCCTTAACACCACGGAGTGGGTGCATACCAAGTATGCACTAAGTGGGTTGTAGTACGCACTAGGAACAGGGTATAGCTATCGCGTTCAACTTGGGAAAAGATTTAACACCATTTTCAGGAGAGTCCGCAGCATAGATTCCGAGAAAACAGTGTTACACATATACATACCACTGTCTTTATAGCGTGGCATAAAGAGTGGTACATATATGTACCGCTGTCCTCTGGTGGCACCAAGCGAAGGGAAATGTTTCAACTGGAGCACTACTTATAAATTTAACGGGGCTGTTTGCTTTTCGAGTTGTTTTAAGCATTTGATGCACAACAGAACTTGGCATTTGATGCACATATAGCTACTGTGCATTTATGCAGAGCACACGCGAAGGCGACCTGCGACACGTATACATCAGCCAACTCGATTTCGCGACGACGAGGAATAGTTGCATCTAAACCGGACTTGCGATTGACGCCACTTGTTGAATTTAAACCACCGCTAAAATACAAAGGAAAATCCTGCCTATGTGCAACTCTACCAGTGCTAAAGGTGCCCTTTTAGGGCTCACACCATCCAAACAAAACCAAGCCCAAAAATGGTTCGTTGAAGAAAACTCAATAATAATGGCAGCAAAAATCTCTGTCTGCGTTACAAGTGAATCGTTAGGCTCTGTTTAGAAAACGGGTGAAATAGGACACTTCAGAGACTTGTTGAAGTGACCATTCAGGACACAACACCGGATAGCGAGCAGTGCTCAAGGCACGTGCAAAATCCAATTCGCTGTCTGCGTCACATGCCCTAGCGAACAAAAACTACAAATAGCCCCCCTTCTAAATCTGGGCAGATGGTACCACCAGAGATAGCGGTGCCAATTTGGACTATTTTTTTGATATTCGTGTTTGCAAGACAGTGAAAAAGTGCCACGCGTTTGTACAACTGTCCTACAAACGGTTGAAGAAATTTGAAAAAAAACAAACAGAAAAAGTTGGCAGATCCCTCGTACCACAGAATCCATGTCATGCGAAGCATGCCGAGGGAAGAATGCAGATCGAAAGTACAGTTGCGAAGCGCCCACTGTGACATAATTCTTCCTTTTGTGGATTGGAGAATACCCACTACGCGTCCGTAGGGCGACACGCGCACACGCGCCGCTGCACACGTTTTTTGATGCTGTTGCTAATAATGATTACTTATGCATGTGTGCTTTGTAATGAGTGAGACCTCCCTCAGCGAGGTCCCCCCAAGACCAGGAGTGGGCCGTCGAGCGGGCCAGGGCTGTCGCTGAGGAACTCGGTAGATGTTCCTCGAACGGTGGATCTCTGGTAGCCTAGCCCCGAGCACAACCGTTGGGCAAATAAAGTTCATTCAACTCAACTCACTGCGCTATTGACTTTCTTTTACGCCTGGTGGGACTTTACGTTTCTACTACGCAATATTAAATCCGTTAAGGACGCTCCTCGCACTACAAGACGTTCATACAGTGTTCTTTATTTCCTAAACGTTTTCGAGCACTGGCGTGGCTCTAAGGTAGGACATCTACTTGTGACGCACAAATTGGATGTTTGTTTCCCGCTGGAGGTGGAGGTTATTGTTATTACTTTATTTGCGTCTATCTCGACTTTTCGCTTGTGGAAAACGCTGATTTTTTTGCTCCCGACGAAGGACGGCGACACCGGAATTTCCGCGAAAGGAGCTCCTCAGTTCTATGGAGTTAAAAATGTGATCTGTCATGAAAGCTTTCAGTTATACACTTTCCCGGAAAAGCACTTCATCATCGGCAGCTGACGCACTTTTTCGTTATTTCGCACGCTTCCGTTTTAGATGTGAAGCATCTTATGGCGAAGCTTAATCCGGTGGTGGTGTGCGGCGTGGCCTCCCTTACTGCGCATGCGCAAACCCTTTAAAAAAAATAAAAATAAAAAAAAACCTCTCCTCCCCCCTCTCTCTCCTCTAGGCATCCCTCCCCGCGGCAACCACACCCTCACTGCGCATGCGCCTCCCCTCCTCTCTCCCCTCCTATGCTCCCCCCCCTCTCTCCTCTAGGAATCCCTGCCTGGGCTCCCACTGCGCATGCGCGTCCCCCCCTCTCTCACCTCTCCTACGCTCCCCCCCTCTCTCCTCTAGGCATCCCTGCCCACAGCGTCCACACCCCACTGCGCATGCGCGTCCCCCCCCCCCTCTCTCTCTCTCCTCTCCTACGCTCCCCCCCCTCTCTCGCCTCGTGACGCCGACGCAGGCAGCGTCTGCTAGCGAGTTTCTTGGTTGAAAAAACCGACTGCTCGCGCTGCACAACCGTTCACTGTCCATCGCGTATATATGGCAATGGATCTTGACCTCCAAGGTGGTGCCGGTGGGAGATTTCTCCTGTGCGTTGTTGAACAATAAAAATTCGCAGCGTGCGCGTTAACTAAAAGCGCACTGCGGGTCTCTGTGTACAGTCGGAATCTTCTGTCTCTCATTGCCCATTAGCAGCGATTGGCATGTTCCAGTAGGAAACACCGCTCCATCACTGCGTGCTTTGCGCCTCCTCAGTTTTTTCTCCTGCGCAACGCTGCGATAGCGCCAGCGTCAACGCCACGGCCAGTGTAAGCGTTAGCGCCCGCTGCTTCACATCTACACATGATTCCCTTTAGCGGGAGATGGTGTAATTTTTTCCCCATCACCACGACCGTTCTGTTTAGCTCAAGCGCGCAGCCGCACTGCCTCTAATGAAGGAAAATGTGCGAGGAAGGCGTGCATTTCCGATAACAAGCGTTTGATGTCAAAGGGGCCCTGCAACACTTCTTCAATATGATCAGAAAACGCGGCCGTTTGAGAGTAGAGATTCCTCCGGCTTCTCTAATTTACGGCAATGGAAACGTTGCCCGACTACAGTTTCTCGCATCATTCGTTATTTGTTCTTTTCTACGCTGCGTTTTTTTTCTGGATATTAGCCAACTTAACGCAGTCATGAGTTTGTTGTTCTCTTGTGTTTTCTGACACTTTACACAATGGGGTGCTCTTATTTTCAGGTTTGTGAGAAGCAGTGGTGGCCTAGTCGGTTCATCACGACAACAATATTGCGTAGTCATGCCACACGGAGTGTGGTACAGGCGCCCGTTAACGTGAAAATTGTAGAGCCTTGTGTCATACCAATCACTTTCGCAAATCGTCCTGCGTATATCTCTCTTCACGAGACACCTAGCTGCACGTGAAGGACCAGAGGAACAGTGCTCCCGCCTTAAAGCTTAAGAACTCGAAAAGACAATTCACTTGACTACGTGGAAAGTTGGGCAAGTTGGTAAGAGTTCATTCTGATCGAACTGCGCGGTGGAACGAGACACGAAGAGAAAGGCAAGACAAACAAGTGAACTGCCGCAGCCCCTCGAAGCTTGGCCGATACTGTTAGAATGAGTGCAAGACGTCAGGAGATGAAAGACGCGCCACTGCTCCAGCAATAGTAACCCATGTCCAAAACAGCGTCGTCCGAGGAGATGGCGTCCCTGCAGCTGTGGAGCGGCGTCTGAGGGGGGGTGTATAGGCGCAAGGGTGATGGGAATGATGTGAGTGAAGATGGATGCCGGCTTGGGAGCCACCTGTGTCGCAGAAACGAGACAGGCTGCGTTCGATGAGAACGAGAGCAAGATTCTTCTTCTTTATTACTTACTACTGCTGCGCGCGCCTTCGGTGCCAGCTGTCGTATTCCTGTCTCCTGTGAGTTTGATCAACCCGCAAAGGCGCCTCCCGGCAGGCACAGAAGCCCAAGGCTGAAGCCGAACGTTGTAGCATATCATAGACTAGTGGAAACATCGGCGTCTCACGTGATCAAGCTTCGTCCTGCGGACGGCCCCAAGGCCGTGTAGCGGGAGCCTAGACGTCAATCTTGTACCGTGCTCCGCGTTTCTTCCTTGCGTCGCCTAAACGACCATGGACCAGACGCTTTTTTTTCTTCAACGCTTCACCTAAGAGGGCTGACCTCCAAGAGAAAGGAGAACCAAGTGTGCCCGTTACTGACGGGTCTGTATGTATTAGGCCTACCATGTGGGATTGTATGTAACCTCCACGCAAACGAATAACGTAAAAGGCGAGGAAGAGATTGGAAGGATGGTGTTCGATTTAAGGTCACACATGTGATTCAGTGAGTCACGCCGCACGAGCGCCAGCGGGCTGTTTGTTATACATAAACAAACTACCGGTGTCCGTCATCAGTGGCATTCATTCTTCTCAGTCTGAGAAACTAGGTGGCACATCCCCGCTTGCGAAAAATGAATACCTCTGAACCATACATGAACATATGGACGGCATGGACGGTGCCTTGTGTATTGTACCCCCGTGGTTAGGGCTATCCAAGAGAAACGCGTCTACGAGCAAATAGAGAGGGCACATGATGGGAATATCACCATGGAAACCGCCAAAAATATATATAATAGCAGAAATGCTCCTAAGACCTTCATGTTTGAATATGATATCTTATATCGTTCCTTAAAGGGGTCCTGCAACACTTTTCCAAGTATCCATAAATGGTTTCACTAAAGGAGCTTATTGCCTCATGAATTCACCGCCGCAAAAATTTTCAAAATCCGTCCAGTACGAACAAAGTGACGAAGATTTGTCGCACACTGCAATTGCATTCTCTCTTCTCTCGTCCCGGACGAAAGCGCTGGAGACTAAGCAGAGAAGGATGGCATGGGGAAAGAAAATATGTCACGCGCGCCCCGTGATCTTGCGCACTCTTTCTCTTATTTTTTTTCGAATGCGTGACTTTTCAGTGCGATCGCGCGCGCACGGGTGGACAAGTCGCGGCCTCCCGCGGCGGCCCCATTTAACGACCGAGTGCGCCATGCTCAAATCAGCCAATGGCTGATACATCAGCTGTGACGGCGATTTTTGAGCCTGTCGCGTCATTCGTCGAGAGAAGACAATTGGATTTTTAGTTGACTTTGAGGATTTATTGTAAAATCTAGGCCGCGTGCGGGGCTATAATATTTGGCTCGCGTGTTCTAGGGAGCCTCGACTACCGATCGGCAGCGTTTTGTGATCATGCTCAAAAAGTGTTGGAGGGCCCCTTTAAGAATTGCCTTCCCGGAAGTGCACTAGTGTTTAGAAGTTCAGCCGACTTCAAGCAGATGGCCATAACCTTGGGTTTTGTAAGCTTGCTTTCGCACATTATGCTTTGCAGTGAAGCCTACTCGCAACCTCGATGTCAATGTCGCCGTCGATGTGTCGTGGTAGATTCTCCACGGTGGTTTGAAGGTTGACGGGCACGCTAACAACCGGGCCTTTGATACCAAACTTGCCTCCGGCGTGTCACCTCTGTGCCCTTTGTTCAACAGATTTTTTGGCGTCCAGTTTCACACAATAACCTTACGTCCATTTGTTTTGCCACGGCTTGTCATCGTAACTTCGTTGCTTCGGCAAGGAATTCAAACCGGCAGAACATGTGACGCAAGTAGCGTCAACACCGATGTAATGTTATGCAACCAGCGCAAGCATCAGCGTGGTGTAAAATACAACGGGTGCCAAGCAAGGCGGGAGTCTCGTGCAACCCACGGCAACGTCTGCGGTGCAATTGACGTAACCGACGGCCATCTCTTACGCAACATACTGCAAGCAGTGTCATGCACTGGTCCGATTCAAACCGTTGGCCAAGGGCGGTTCCTTATTGAAGGATTTGAACTACTAGCTGGCGCAAGGAATTCAGGGCTATAAGATATCGTAAGCGCTCGGAGATGCGAGGACAACGAGGGAAGAAATCCGGGGTCGCCGTGATATCTCAATGTGGCCCCATTAAGCTTTCAGCCCCAGTGCTGGCTATGCACAGCCTTTGATTAATTATGTATACAAAAGTTGCCTGAATTCGCCGTCGCCTTGTCCGCTTCGTCGATCAGCTTTGCGCAAATGTGACAGCAGGCTGAGACATGCGATACCAAACACATCGGAGGCACCACATCGCGAGCAGCGTAGCAGACTTCCGCATCGGTTACCATGTTGTGTACGCGATGAAGTTGTAATCAACTACTCGACCCTAAATGTTTTATTGTACGCGAAAGGCCATTTATTAAAGACACTCATGACTGACACATGAAGGATAATCTTCCCAGTAATTTAGTATCCCACAATAAATTGGCACATTCAAGACCTCAGAAATTCGTGCCAAGGGGAGTAAAACCTCAGAATAACACAACAAATAAATATCACTTGTTGGCACGATGATGTGCTATACAATCCGCCTTTTTCACGGTGCCACGGCGCACGCGCCCTTCCCCTGGCGGGAAAGTCGCAAAACGATGTGGTAGAGCCCACGTGCGCCTTCCGATCTCGGAGGGTGTTGTTCGGAAGAGCACGGTTATCTCGAATCACCCGGTGAAGCTCCGCCTCCCTACCAGAACGGCAGAGGGCAGCACAGGAAAACAATTGCGCGGCTCCGCTTTGCAACACCAGTACCAGCGAAATGCGCAGCTGCGTCTCCCGGCATTATTTGAGTCTCCCGTCTCCAGTTATCCTCATCAGACAAATCCGACAATGCGCGTCCGAATGAATGCGAGCCAGCAGAGATGCTCATTTGATGGCGCTAGCACGGAGCGACACTGCGTTTTCTAAGGAGGATACCACAATTCGCACTTAGACAACAACCTAAACTTGAGGGTTGCCTAGAATAGGACAAAACTACAATAAAAAAGTTAAAACATATAAAAATGAGGCAATGGCGCTTCTTAAGGATGCATAGCATATCGGAGCATAAGCTGAGTGAAGGTAAAGGACAACAAATTGTCAGGATAATTGCTGAAGACCAACTGAGTGAGGTCATTAGTAGAGGCCGGATTTTTAGGCACTTAAAAAGCGCGTTTTAGGCGCCAAAAATAGGCAGGCAAAACGCAGTTTTAGGCTTCCAAAATCGTAAATATAGGCACAATAAATTTTTACGTAAATTCAAAATATTTCAGACAAAGACGTTCGCGACCTGTATTTACGACAGAAAAGCATGAAATCGATGACACAAAGGCGCCAACAGTTGAACATCGCCACGCAATTGTCCTTTTTGCCGCACGGTTCGTTGAACACAGTCTCTCCTTTTATTCTCTCTCATGGTGAGTAAAGTGTCCACCGTGGAAGTGACACAGTCATGGATCTCTTTATTTTCGGCATGCACAGAAACAGGAAGTTAGACCGCTAAAAGACCAGAAGGGAGGGATACCTCGTATTGGTCGGGTCTAATCGCGTAGGGTCAGTTGCTACTCCGTCGACGAACACCTTTAAAGGGCCCCTCACCAGGTCTGAGCATTTTGAACTGACAAGTGTTTTGCATGAACTGGGCGCTCACGATCACGTCTGCCAAGATTTGAAACGTTACGCGCCGCGGAAAAGTGTGAAATTTCAGAGTGAACACCGCTTGCCCTTCTCGCAGGCGCGCGACTCAAGATGGAGGGGTGGACGTACAACAAGGAATGCTCCTCCGTAGTTATCCGAGCTCTAACGTCGCTCCTCTACGTAGACATTGGTGTTCTGACATCGCTCGCAGTAGCACGTGACACTGCGAGAATTATTCGAGGCGACGTGTAATTTCTGTAATAGGTTGCCTAAATAGATGAATGAAAGTTGAGAGAAATAATAAAACACACAAGCGGAATGTGTTTGCATTTTTATTTTCTATTTCTTAATTCGAATCGCAGCGAGATGTGATACTAATCTGCCTCCATTTCGTATGCGTTCGTGTTTTCGCTGTTCCCGCGTCGCGCCGGCACCAGCCCTAACAACGCTTGGCGCGATTTTGGTGCATTGCCCCTACCAACAGTTCCAGTTGTGCGACGCGGTGTTTCGTGGACGCGGTAAGGATACGTGATCCGTGCCAGCCTCTCCAAACGTGCGCGCACTGAGAGATTCATCCCAAAGAAATAGGCAGTACACTGCAGAGAACGCCGAAACGACACAACACTCGCGTGCACGACCTGGCTCAGGCACGTCACGCAGGGGCGTAGCCAGAAATTTTTTTCGGGGGGGGGGGGGGGGGGGGCACCTCCTTGGAATGGTCATTTTTCGCTATGTATGCCATGGCGAAAAAAAATTTTGGAGGGGGGGGGCACGGGCCCGGTGTGCCACCCCCTGGCTACGCCACTGGCGTAGCCAGGGGGGTGGCACGGTGTTTCGTGTACGCGGTAAGGATACGTGATCCGTGCCAGCCTCTCCAAACGTGCGCGCACTGAGAGATTCACCCCAAAGAAATAGGCAGTACACTGCAGGGAACGCCGAAACGACACAACACTCGCGTGCACGACCTGGCTCAGGCACGTCACGCAGGGGCGTAGCCAGAAATTTTTTTCGGGGGGGGGGGGGGGGGGCACCTCCTTGGAATGGTCATTTTTCGCTATGTATGCCATGGCGAAAAAAATTTTGGGGGGGGGGCACGGGCCCGGTGTGCCACCCCTGGCTACGCCACTGGACGTCACGCGCACGTGACATTGCGTGCGCACGACGCCTCCTCACATAATGGTTTCGCGGCTCGTAATGAACCAACTTGAAAAATTATTGTCGTCCAACGCTCTTCATTGGGCACGCATCAACAAACAAAACAAAACCCGCGTGCACAACACATTTTTCGTACTTTTGATCTACACTCTCCTTTCCCCTGAC
Organism: Rhipicephalus appendiculatus; assembly: GCA_030522465.1. Lineage (NCBI taxonomy): Eukaryota > Metazoa > Arthropoda > Arachnida > Ixodida > Ixodidae > Rhipicephalus > Rhipicephalus appendiculatus. The sequence goes on from JALIZH010000290.1 coordinate 568,362, forward strand.
AGCACTCCATTGGGTTTCGCATTCGTCCGTCATCTTCCCGCGGCTGCACAGAGGGACCTCCTATTTCTTGCTCACTGCCGCACCCATGTATTCAAGGTGGTTCACTTCCCTGAGGACACTGGAATGGACAAACAGCTCTAGAAGCCAACCGCCGCGTCCTCGACCATGGACGCCACTCTCCCTTCTTCTCATCTCCTCTTCCCATGTTTATTTCCCTCTCCCCATTCCATAGTAGACGTTGACTTGCTCCCATTTAGGGTTGCAGAAACAGCGTCTTTTCCTCTCCTGAACCTATCCTCCTTTAGCCACTCCCGACATCTCAGCGCGTTGGCGTAAGATGGCCGGCGCGTCCCATTTTACGGCTGCTAGCGGTTGTTTTCCGGAAATTGGTTGAACTAGAAGGCTAGTTTGAACCCACTAGTATTTCTAAAGGTCAATGTTGCCTGGTAACATGAATAACGGTCTAAAACTGCACTCGAAAGTGAAATTTGGGGTTAAATAGTGCTCATATAGGCACCCATTTGGAAAATAGGCATTTATAGGCACTTATAGGCGTTTAGGCACGATCCCCAAAAATAGGCATTTATAGGCACTATAAAAACACTATAAAAGCCCTTCTTAACCTCTAATTCGTGCTCATATATCAATGTGGCACGATAGGAACGCAAGGAACAAAATAGGCATTTGCCTATAATCCGGTCTCTAGTCATTAGTTTATTGAAATTGTAGGCTGTTTCCTCGTGAACAGCTGGTGTCGTTTATGCGCCTCGCGCAGCATATCTCGACGATAAGCTTTTTTTTATGTGGCCTCTAGGCAGTGTTGCCAGACGCTATCGAGCAAAGAAGCGAATGCTCATCACAAATGATGCCCTAAAGTAGCGGAAACATAATGAATTATCGCATTTTTGAGAACATTTTTAATTATGAATAAAATATGTCACTCAAACATGAAGGAGAGTTTAAAAAATCGCCAATTATTTTATACAACGAAAATATGCGCAACTGTGAACGAATGCACATGACTACTTTTTACCAATTTCTCCAAGGTAGTCTCTATTCGGTATACGGCGCGTTTTCCAGCGGGATGATCAAGTTGTTTGTTCATTCCCCCAACGTATGTTTGATTTCAACACTAAACCATAGGCGTGCGCACGGGGAGGGGGGGGGGGGGGTCAGGGGGTGCGGCTTCGCCCCCGTGTTCACATAACGGGGGGAGGGGTGCAAAATCTGCCCCCCTACATTCACTCACTAGGACGGGGAGGGCACTGCGATGAACCTACGCCCCAACCCTTGATGGGGAACCCTGCACGCGCATATACACTCAACTACTCCAAGTCATCGATAAACAAGCTATTAGTGAACGAGAAACGTGCATTGATGAACGCGATGACTAAAATATTTGCTAGAAACATACAAATAAGCGAGAAAGAAACTCGACAAGCAACTTGAAAATCCTACAAGCGACTCTGCGAGGAAAGAAGCCCATATCCGCTTATTATAAGCAGAACTGGCAGCTCTGCCTCTGGGGTCCGCTTCAACAATACGACGGCGCGCTGCCGTAGGTCACTGCAAATGCCACGAAGAGTTAAATGCACCTGAACTCTTCGTGTGGCTTCAGACTAATTGAATGAGTTCTTTGAAAGAGCAAACTGTTTTCTTGTGTGTATGGTAGGTACTCGCTATAGAATTGATTTCTTTCACTCTGACGTCTACCCAAGTGAATCAACAGTTCACCAAGCGCTAGGGGCTATCGCCTATAAATACACTTGAATAAAACTTTAAGATCGCCTAAGGTTTTTTGATCCGCTGGTGTCGTAACTATAGTTCCCGTAGAAATCTCCAACACCCCACCTTTTGCAGCTCTCTGCTGACGCGTTTGGTGACGGTTATAGCGAGAAGTTCGGAAAAGGAGCCGCACTTTTTTAGATGAACAGAAAAGATAAAAAAAATTGGGGGACGCTTAAGCTTCGCCTTTAAGAGTTAAATGCGATATCGATATCCTTTACGTAGTGCGTACTTCAATCACTTAGTGCATACTATGTAATGGGTAGCATGCTTTAAACCACGGACAGTTATGAGCGGGAAATGTTTTCGAACTTTGCTATGCACCCACTACGATGTCTTAAGGGAATACGGGCAGTTGTATTGTGACGCCTGTATGCAGGACGGGTGTGTTTGTAAAGCATGAAAGTTAATTTAACTGCATTTCCAAGCAGAGGAAGTTATTTTCAATGGAATTCTAAGCTGAAGCGTGGCTGTGTGGTAGAACACCTGCTTACCACGCAGACCCATAAATTTTTATTATTTATTTTATATGCATCTTTCTCCATTTTACGGTCACGGACAAGATGATGAATTTTCGCTCACAACGAACGACACCACCGCTGACGCCGACACCGCCGCCGGAATTTCTGTGAAACGAGCTCATTAACGCTTTCGCGTTAATACATTATCTTTAAGCCATCTGTTCTGTCACAATTGGTCACCGCATTTCTGGCACGTACGCAAAGTTCATGGTCACTTTACCAACCGATATTGGTTTCTAGACGAAACCAATGTTTCTTAGTGCGACTGCGCGCCTTTTGTTCAAAGGTCGTTCTCAGACTCCGATGCAGCGAGCTTGGAACGTGCGAGGACAATAAGAAACCTCATACACTGCTTAGGTTCAATTCCGCAAGAATATGTACAACTTGCTTAACGATAGCTAAATAGTGCTCGGATCCGATAAGTCCGGGGAAGCCACTGGTGAAGATTGTTACTTCTCTACAGTCGACCTTTGAGATGACAATGTTCTCATAATTTATGGTTTCTGACCCTGAATTCATCGAATGACCAAACCATACTTGTAACCATCTTCCTATTGTACAAGGCTGGTGACATCACCTGCATTTAATTCCATTCCGCGCTGAATCAAGAAGTCCTGAAAGGTGGGCCCTTCAGCCCCGGGGCTACGTGGAGCGAAGAACTTACGAACAACCGACGAACATCATACGGCATCCGATGCCGTATGCTCAGTGTCTGAGAAAAACACGACAGCTAGCGGCCTGGCTCCAACAGATTTTTGCGCCCGGCGGCGAACACCACTGCAAGCGTAAAAAAGGTGTTGCGGTTGTGATGGCTGGCCAGTATGAAGTAATGGCATAGTACATTGTACTGTCTGGAGCTGAAAACGCGGTTCTTGTTGCGATAAGGGCCTGCGGAGCTAGAGGACGCGTGTCTACTGTGTTGCCATATGTTGTTGCGTCCTTCAGCAATTTTTGGTAAGGGGAAATACGAAGCCTCCTATAGTCTGTGACAGCCTAAGAATAAATGTAAGCTCCGCCCACGAGCCCGCTTGCCCTTATTTTCCATGCCTCTGCGCTACAAAGGAAGTAGTTGCCAAACAAGGGCAATAATTTTCACGCATATAACCATTATCTTGCACTACTTCATTGATATTCAAATAAATAAACCAAAGCTAGATAAAAAAGCTTGTGAAGGCACGGAGTTCCGCGTCATCTTAGGAATATATCTGTTGTTTAAATCGCACCCCTTCCCTGCCCGCCGCGGTAATCTCGGGGTCTACGAAGAAGTAATGCACATCTCCAAAGGTGATGTTTCTGCGCAGGACCTATTGTGGTACTAAAACAAACAATGCCACCTTTAACGTAAAATTTAAAATAAAGGAATCGTTCTTTCACGGTTTCACAAAACAAAACAGGGACATTAATCACATTTAATAAGGTCGTTTGCAACTCCTTCATTTTTTCGAAACTTTCGCTGCCAGGCTTCCTTCCATGTCTGCTGTATCCATGGCAACTGTGACTCAAAGCGAAGAATGGCGAAGTGATCTGAGATTGCCTTCGTGAATTTTGAGTCTTGTGCTGCCATGAATACCGTATTTGCGTCTCGAATCACCGTGCTTGTCATCGTGTTTGAGGTAAACGCCAATGCTTCATTTGACGTCTTGTTTCAAGAAAATAAAAGAGCGCAGCGCACAAGCTGTTTAACAGTGAAATCATTGCATACGTTGCCGTTACGTTCATACCAACGCGATGTACGAGGCTAAAGTGGCGGCGACTAAAAGGTTTACGTCAATTTTTTCGCTTGCTTCTACAACATGCACTGGCGCTGCCCCGACCCCTCCAACCCTTGAATTTTCAACTGTCGCAAAGCGGGGCCTAGTTTTGCTGGAACAGGAGCCCCTCCTTTCTATGAATGTGGCTCTGCGAAAGGTATATATATATATATATATATATATATATATATATATATATATATATATATATATATATATATATATATATATATATATATATATATATATATATATATATATATATATATATATATATATATATATATATATATATATATATATATATATACACACACACTCGGACAAGACTACTCGGAAAAGTATTCCGGAATACACATACCTGGATACAGATACTGGAATACCTTTTTTTTTTAATTCTGGGATACTAATACCCCGCGAAGGCATTAAATTCAGCGTAATGTTGTAAGAAAAGCTGCAGCGCATTGAAACTTACAGTTTACTTACTTATTTATTTATTTATTTATTTATTTATCTAGCAATTTTTTTATCACATTACCCTCAGCGCCCTTTAGACATTACGTAGCTGGGTGCGGGGAGGAGGAAGTTACGAAGTACATAATTGGTTACAATGACATATTTCCGTGTATCAATCGCAATAAAAGTACACTATCGCAGCAAGAGTAACAAGCATTGAACACCGAAATCGTCATAATCGGGTGTGAACAAAATGAGCTATATCCTAGAAATAGCATAATTAAGGCAAATCACTTGAATCGCTAATGAACACCAGGGAATTGAGAAAAAGTAGAAATTTATTTTGCACATGAGGGCTGTTTTGATGCGAAGGTTGCTGTGTTAATTGCACTTAAGCAGCAGGAGCTTCCTAAATAGGCTTATTAAATGCTTGACAGCGTCGGTTCGGCCTCAACACAGGACTCGCGAAAAAAAAAGTCGCTCTACCGCAGCACACAAGCACAAATTTGAGTTATAATGAATAAATACCGCCTTCATAGCCGGATAGTAGTGTAGCTGCATGGCGATATCTCATCTCGGGTCACCTACTCGTAGGTACCGAAACCCTTCCGCGCTCACGTGCATCGGTTCTGGCTGTTCAGAAGCCGATGTCGGTCCCCATCTTCGGAATCCTTAGCAGTTTGGGCCAGTTGGTGCCGTGTCAGACGGCTGAGGATTCCACTGCCCATATAGGCTGGCCATAATTACTTATACGCAATGTAGCCCAATATAGCAAAATTGCAAAATTCAAGCATTGGTTTCCTACAACCATGTTCTTTCCGGCTGAGAGGGGTTTAAGGCCTGACATGTCGCTCCTGCTGGGTCTCTGAAAACAGACGTTGGTCAGAGCACTGCTCAACAGAGAGCTGTTCAGAGCGCCCGATCAGAGACTACACTAAACACTCGTCGCCTGGGCTGCAAGTAACGCGATTAGGAAGTAACGAACTGCAAGTAACGCGGTTACTTGCAGTTCGAACTGCAAGTAACGCGAACTGCAAGTAACGTCCGAACTGGAAGTAACGCGGTTAGCGCCACTTCGACTGCCCTCCCGTCGCCAACTCCTCCCTGTTTTCAGTGATTAGGCTACACTCCTGCGCCAACTGCGCCAAAGTGCGCCAAATCAGATTTACTGCGCCATACTGATAATATCAACGGATTTTTTTTCTTTGAGGGGGTGTGGTCTATCACCTGCAGTAGCCACGCCGGCGCGCAAAAACATGAGCAGCGTGTTCTCGGGGCGGCCAATGTCACAACCACGTACCAAGAATTAATCCGTTGAATAAACAGTAGCCGCGCGTGCGTTCCAAGTAATCCACGATGCTATGTTCCAAGAATCCTGACGCAGCTTCTGTTGTGCAAGTCGGCCCAACGGCAAAACATGCTTTCCGCAGAGGCTCATGCTCATGACGTTTCGGTCAATCGGTAGCGTGTAAGTGTGGCGGCGATTCATCGGCAGACGTCGTCCGTTCCAGAAACGCTGCTGATAGCTCGTTTCAAGATTCGCACTGCACGTAATTAAAGCAAATTTCACTGATAACTGCTCGCGTGTCGCGTGCCGTTATTAGTGGCACAAAAAGAGTGTTACATACTCGCCGTCATGGCTGGCGGCGCTGACTGACGCTCCCACGTTTACATGCACATATATACCCCATAAAGTTGACGGGGGGATGGCCGCCGCGGTAGCTCAGTTGGTAGAGCAGCGGACGCGTTATTCGAAGGTCGCAGTTTCTTGTCCCTGCCCACGGCAAGTTATCTTTTCGTCCACTTTTCTTTGTTCACAGTTACATTCCATTTAGAATTAATAACATCCCCTATACTTTCCTTGCCATTATTGTGTATTTGTTCTCATTATTGTTGCATTTAGGCAGGTCATTTCCAAGCAAGATCTCCGTTATCAAGTGGCACTGATGGTGGAAACGCCAGTGTTACCATTCGAAAGCAACAATCGTCGATTAACCGAACGTTGACTGCGTATGCAGATCAACCGGTACTCAGAGCAGTCATCAGTGCTAGAAAAATACGACCACGCTATTTCAGTTTATTTCGACGATGGACACACGGAGAAACTACAAGTCGAGAAGCTGCTCAAATACATTGTCTACTGCATGCCCCGTCACGCCGTGGTTCGCCGCAAGGCTGTTACGATGGTGCTTCGTGTCGTATTTGACTCGTCATCGCACGAAGCTGGGGTTGTTTGCCATAACGATGCACCCTCGGAAGGTGTGAAACTTGGTTCTGACGTCGTACAGCTCCTACTGAGTTTTCGCTGCCTACCTGTGGTTCTCGCCACCGACATAAAGAATGCATACCGGCAGGTTCTTACTCGCTCTGAAGACCGAGACCTGTTACGATTTCTGTGGCTGTTAAAGATTGCCAACTGAAGAGCCCATGCCACTCAATAAGACGTTGAGTATGACGAGGGTTCCGTTTGGAGCCGCATCAAACCCATCCCTAAGAGCCGCTACGATTCGACGACACTTTTATTCATGTTGGCAGAACTGCGCAACCATAATAGCCCTATCAGAACAGGCTTCCTATGTTGATGACCTTCACGTTGAACTACCCAGCGCCCAGGATGCGTTTAAGTTGTATGAAGAAGCACTGCAGTGGAGGCCAGCATGGAGCTTCCCAAGTGGGTTTCTAATCGTGACATCTTGAAAGAGAAATTCCTCCGCGATGAATGTGCCATTGAACATGAAGCGGGGGGACAGTCATACAATGAGGGTTCGGGAGTTTCTTGGGAACGCTCTGGTGATTAGTTCATCCTCACGACTCCACATGCTGCAACTTTCACAGCGGGGAAGCCTGCTACTAAACCCATAGCATTGCAAACCGTTGGCGAGAATTTATGACCACTTGGGATACCTCACTTCATTTACCGTAAAGGCCAAGATCTTTGTAAGAAGAACCTTGCATGGGATGCTAGCGTGCCAGGTGAACAATTCACGTTGAACAGCTGGTGCTCCGAGCTGAATGGCGCCACCACCGCCAACTCGCCGCCGTGGCTAGCGATGACTGCGCGCTCGACGGAGATGAAGCTAACCAAAGAGTTATAGAGATCTGCTCAGCTAGATGCCGCAACACTACCAGCCTTTCGCATTTTATTCGGCGACAATCTGCAAACGCCAAGTTAGTGGGAAAAGAGTATTTGAGAACGATCTATTAAGCTGAAAATCGGGTATTACGGTTGTAGCCTCAGAGGAGAAGATACAGCGACAGACGCTTCGATCCGGGTGTCCATTGGATAGCGAGAGCCCGACACTAACAGCACCGAAGAGTGGAAGCGACCCCTTCTCTTCAAAAACTAGCGCATGAGCAGGCAGCAGAGGAAGAGAGCAGCAAAGACGCTCTTGCGCAGCTACCTTCTACGCGAAGCACTTTGTAATGCAGGCACACGATGTTCGCTGTACACCGAAGGTTAGGTGACGAAGACGACATATCAAACCGGTGCTACGTAAGATGGAACAATTCTGCGTGAAATGGGACAGAGAAATTGAAAACTCATTCGCTTGAGCCGATGCGATCTGCAGCTGTTCGCATGTTTGGGATCTTGATAAAAATGGACCAGTGGACGCCGAGAGGTTAGTTTGGTCTGCAAATGATTCTTACGACTCGCTTTATCGGTTCAATGCGCTTGTACAAAATCGTCAAACCGTTTCAGGGTCCCTTAGGAGAGGGGTAGCGCAGCCCTAGCTTTGCCTAGCGTGGTATGCTGGGGCAATTTGCAATTGTTCTTAGCGGAACAGAAAAAAAAAGGCGAAGCTGAAGCGTGAACTAAGCAGCGCAAGCCTTGGAACTGCGAAATTGGACGGCTCTGAAAACTAATCTGCTTGCTTCTGGGTTGTTCACCTTTCACCTCACCCTGTAAAAAATATTCCAACATTCAGAAGCTCGGGTGCCCTGTTTGATATATCGATGTCCTGGAATGACCGTGTTATTCAAGTCTTCACCAAACAATCCCAGTTGGTGTCCTTTTCCGCAATCGCCGTGTTCTTTCCTCAAGGCCGTGACTTTCCTCAAGGACTTTCCTCCAGGCCTGAACCCGATTTTGCTGAGCGCTTAAAATACTTCATCGGCGTCATCCGCTGCAGGGTACGTGAAAATATACGCGCTCCTTTCACGCACTGTTGAGGCCCCATGGCTAACAACAGGTTTTGTAAACGTTGCTAGGTACAATAACCGCCGGGTGAACACTGCGTAGCTAACAACGCGGCACAAAGAATGAATATCGTCCGCCAAGATTCAGTACGAGACCTACGGAGGCGCACATGCCGCCGCCGCTAATCGCTACACCAGCTACGCTGCACAACACGTAACCATAGCAACGCCGCCATTGTGCGCAGTGGATATGCCCGCCATGACGTCATTTCCTCCACACTTTTTGCGTAGCGCGCCGGCTGGGCGTGCCCTCTCCACTCTTTGCTTCCTCCATGCCACTCAGCTATTCAGGCTCGCCAGCAGGACCCGCATTTATGGGAACCATATGATTGCGTTGCTACGGGCGATAGAAAGACAGAGAACACAATAGAAACAATGCAAAAGGAACAGATGGCAAGATACAGCAAGAAATGGCGAGAAAGAAATAGGCACAGGGAGAAAGAATGAAATAGAAGCAAAGAGAGAGGAAGAATAGCATGGTCTTTAATACAGCAAGCATGTAGGAATGGGTAGGGAGGACGAGGAGGAGGTAGAGGAGCAAGGAATATGCTTAACCATGTAGAGTATAGTTTAGCAAGGAGGTGGGAAAGTGATGTGAGGGTGAGCAGGAAAGAAAGGAGGTGGGGAATGCCACGAGTTCCGCTATTTTCTTAGTTTTCACTCCACTAAGGCTCAGCTTCCTCAATTGCTTTCTTTCTGTTTGTTGCGCATGTTTTTTAGATGCGAAGCATCTTATGCTCGGGGCTCTGTCCGTCCCGCGTCCTCCGTCCCCCCGTCCCGCGTCCCGCGTCCGGCCACTTCCATGAAGTAGGAAAGCACCCATTATGCGAACCAGAACACTGTAGTAATATGAAGGCCGTCAACCCTACTACAATCATCAGAGTCATGGCCGAGAGCACAGAGAGGCTGCTTAGTAATGGCTAGGCAGGTGGTGTCTGTCGCCCAGGTTGACCCCATTCCTTGATCTTGCTTGCATGTGTTTGGAGGGGGCTTAGTCCGTCCCTCCTTCCCACACCACCACAACGCATGCGCGTCCCCTCCCCCATTTTCTCCTCTAGGAATCATCTACTCTACGGAGCGGCCCCCGCGTCCCACACCCCCCCACAGCGCATTCGCGTCCCCTCCCCCTGTGCTCTCGTACGCTCACCCCCTTCCTCTACTCTTGGAATCATCTTGGAATACTCTACGGAGCGGCTCCGGCGTCCCACATACCCACAGCGCATGCGCGTCCACTCCCCCTCTCTCCTCTAGGAATCCTTTACTCTACGGAGCGGCTCCGGCGTCCCACAGCGCATGCACGTCCTCTCCCCCCTCTCTCCTCTAGAAATCCTCTACTCTCCGGAGCGGCTCCCGCGTCCCACACCCCCCACAGCGCATGCACGTACCCTGCCCCCCCTCTCTCCTCTCCTACGCTCCGCCACCCGTCCTTTCCGTCTAGGAATCCTGTACGGAGCGGCGCGCACGACAGGTGGTGTGACAGCTGCATACTCCGCTGTGGGCACCACGGTAGTTCCGCGGTATGAAAATGACGGAGCGCGCGCGCCTCATTCTCTCTCCTGTGAAGCGCCGCGATGAGCGCCCGGGCCGCTGCCGCGAATCGGGACCCCGCTGCTTCGCATCCACACATGGTTCCCTTTAGCGGGAGATGGGGAAGATTTTTTTTTTCACTTTTATGTCTGTTTCTTTCTCTTTCGCGGTCTTTCTAACCATCTTTCTTTTTATTCTCTTTCTCTCTCTTTCTGTATTTTTCCCTTCCTTTCCCGTTTTTTCTCGCACTCTCTATTTCTTTATTGTTCCTTGATTATTTCTTTCCCACATTCTTTCTCTGCGTGCCTATCATTCTATATCCCTTTTTGTCTTTTCTTCTACGCTATGGTTCGCTGTCTCCCGTCCTCCTTTGCCTATTACTCGCTCTCACATCTGTCCTTGTCACCCTTAATTTTTTTTCTCACGTCCCATTGCTATACTATAGTATAGAGGGCTACGCTATGCTCGCTAGCGTGTCTGGATAGCCGAGAGGTACCTTCGGATCGTGGGTATACGGGTTACAATCTCGCGAAGAAATTTTTCCTAAGTAATTCCTCTCTTTCTCTATATTTCGCTTTCATTCTCTTTCTATCTCTTTCTCTCTCTTTCTTTTTATTCATCTGTAGTCGTTGTCTCTCCAATCACATTATTGCATCCCGCAACGGAGAAATCGGAGCACGTGTTCTCGGTTTGAAGCAGAAGATATAGAAGACGATGAAGTTGAAGAAGATGACGAGGAGAGCGCGTGCCGCTTCGCGATCATGATCATTTTCTGTTCGTTGCTAACGTACCAACGGCCGCCTCAAAGAGCTTCGCTGCTCTTAAACATTACAAGTATACTTTTGTCACTTGGCAAGCTGTAGTCGAACTGTAGTCGAGCGTTGCTGGACCCCGTAGGAGTACGCCAACGACTGGTACTTATGATATGCAGGTCATCAGCTGCTGTCGGTTTCGATAAAAACTGACCCATGTGCTGTAACGTGAACGCCGAGGCCACGCCAGATTATAAATTAGCCTTTAGGTGCGAATGTAGCCTACGTGGTTGGTCAGCCCGCGAAAATCCCACAATTACACAATGCACACAAAAAGGCCGATCCACGTCGTAACTCTTAGCTCCGAGAAAAACAAAACATGCTGTGCAGCCCGCTACTCGGTGAATACTCCAGATGACATGGATTTACACATTGCGTGGTATCTGCCGGGTGTTCGCCCCGTGGATCGAGTGCCGGAAAAATTTTCTGAATCCGCATAGTACGAACGGGGGGTACATGAATTTGTCACACGCTTCAAGCGCTTTTTCTCTTTTTCTTTCGTCGCGGTGAGGCAGCTCAGAGCTACACAAAGGTGGGTGAGGGGGTGGGGAGTCACAAAGGGGCAAGAAGCTACGTTAGACCGCGTCATGACCGGACGAGATTTTAACACGAAATGGTTTTATGTCAGGGTCCACCAAGACTTCAGTGACGTATTTCCGTGACGCATATGACGTTGATAAAATGGACACTAACCAATGCGAAAGAAAACGTCACGAAAAAAGTTCCGCCGCCGGGTATCGATCCCACGACTGCTCGGTCCACGACGCTAAGCGCAGGGCGCTCTACTGACTAAGCCACCACGCATATGCACGATACTTTACAAACGCGTCTTATATATCTATTATTTCTCTCTCGCACGGGACTCTCTGTTGGCGGGGGGAGGGGGGGGAAAGCAGGCGGGGCTTGGGCAGTGCCTTCATCTGTGAGCAGTGATGCGTCATGACACTTACCAGCGGCGATAGCGAACGATTCGGCGACGACGCAGTTAAAGCATAGCATCTGAGATTTCGCACTCTCGAAGGTCACAGTTAAAGCTTCTCGATACCAGCGAGGAACACTGGCCGTGACGGCATCGGGGAGTCGCCCTAGACGCAGTTATGTTTTTTGCCTTTCGCTTCGTGTTAGCGTGGGAGGGCTCCTTGTCGGAGCAGTGCAGCCTCGCTATGCACCAACGGAGTTTCTCAGCGGCAAACTGCATCGAGTGCCATAACACCGACTAATAAAACTGCTGCAATAGGCGCGGCAGAAAGGCAACGATGTCGACAGGCCAATGTCGTGCCTTGGTGGAGCGAAACAGGCTAGCGGGACGTGGAACGCCTGCCCGCGTTCGCGGCTCAAGCTACGAACCTCTGCCTCTCGGGTTGCTGAAGCGCAGTGTGGTAGAGTATGATTGAGCACAGGCGTAGATTAGTCCATTAATCGGGAGCAGACACCATGCCGTTTCTCTCTTTAAATGACGACGCGTTGAAGAAGTGCATATAAAGTACCAATGTTTTATATGCTTCTTGATGTCATTCTTGCGTGGGGTTCACGATACACTGGGTCGAGGTATATGTTAACCGCATCAGTTACCACAGTGGTTAAATCATGATCACGGGCGTTAGCCGTCGAGATGGACATGTACAACTAGGTGTCAACGTGGGTACATCCACGTCAAACGGTGGTATAGCTGCCAAACACCAATAGACATTGTACAAGCTGTAATATATCGCAACAGAATAAGCACCACCTCCGTAAAAAACCGATGCCACTTTTGTGCTATGGCGATTCCTATGATAGAGGGATCAGCCATGTTTCTTTTTTTTTCTTTTTTGCATTGTTGTTGTGTCTCATTTAAGGAATATTTCACTGAACAACGGGAAGGTACTGTTTTAAGGATATGAATTCCTGGCTTTGGCGCAATATTCATTGCTTCGGGAAGACGCAACAACACTCTATCCCCCAGGAACGAATTATGCCCAGGTGGTGCGGCCTGGTATGATGCAGGGCAATGGACGGCAATCGTTTCTCCGAAGAAAGAACTTACAGAAATCTAGTCCTTTCTGCCGCACTCGGTTTGGCGGTCCCTTCATCACATTAGAGAGACGCACTGAATCCCTTCCGCTCGAGGATGCAATCCGCCTGCGCTAGCGAGGCTGCATGGTTTTCAGTAAGTTCTGGTGGGAGCGGAGAAGCGGGTCTCCCACTACCGGCACTGCACTCCGCACACCCGCCCAGGGTTTTCGTGGGGTGGACATGAAAAGGCGCCAGAGCTCACGCCAAAAGTAGCCAAAGTAGCCATGTTATTTGATATTATCGCCGAATTTCTAGCCAAATAGAACAGAAGCGGTATTATCAACAGAGGCTTTACTATTGATGAATCAATAGAACTACTTTGAATAAGTAAAACCACAAGTTAAAAAAGAGCCATGGCGCAAACTGGGAAATTTTCGTCGCCAACGGGGCCCAAAAGAAGCCAATTTGGCGCAAAGTAGCCACCAACGGCAACCCTGCACCCGCCTATCCACTTAGGCGAAACAAACCTCGTCCTTTTGTGACTCTGGTACAAAAGCACGCAATGATTTTGCAAAACGGTAGGTTAGTAGCCTTCTGTATATAATAATTCATACACGTTTTAAAGGACTATTCAAAGCACAGATCTTTTTCTCAAAAAACACTTTACACGCAATAAAATCTCTCCAGCGAAGCTTACGAATGTGTTTCGATGTACTTCTAGTAAATTTTTTTTCGACTAAGATACATTACGAGAGAACATGACCAAGGTATAGTTCAAAGCAGATGGAGCGGTATCTTTTTTGCTACCAAAAAGTGCACTTGTCCGGTGGATTCATGGCAGTCCCTGCAGCGCAGCCAAATGCACTGGAGAAATCCGGCATGTTCATTAGCGGCACTATGCAACGCGACCGTCTTGGTGCGTAGCGTGTGTCTTTGTGGTTGTCGTCCGAGCAAAATTTCGCGCAGTTGTTGAAGAAGAACAGCTGCTTCGCTGACATTTCCAGCCCTGCAAGAGTTTGGTCCCTGGCTTCCGCTGTCCAAGGAAGCGAAAGCGTCATACGCCACCTTGGTGCCCGCAAGGTCAGCCAGGTTCTCGCTGTCCAGGTCGTCGTTCAACGTTCCTTCCTGGCCGCTTAAGGACAGCTGGAAATAAGGGTCATTCTATGAAATACGCATTTAACCAAATTTACATCTTAAAACACGCGTGACAATACGGCAAGGGTTTTCAGTAGATGTGGAAAGTAATGGGACAGTCTCATGTTGGACGGGTTACTTTCACTGCCTTTGCTTTGGGACTTCATGCAATAACGTAGGAAAATGTGCGCTCTTAAGTTGACTAATTTGGTCATGTCAGGATCATAGGTCGGAAAAAATTGCGGAGCTCACTCAGACTCACTCATGACGTATTTTGCGCTAAGGGCTGACTCGGACTCAGGCTCACCAAAATTTTCCTGGGCCGGACTCACTCGGACTCGAAGTCACGAAAATATTACTCCCCCGAACTCACTCAGACTCATACTCACGGCTCGGTCTGTTCCTGAGTGAGTTCGAGTGAGTCGGCTCATGGGTCCGTTAGGCTAGAATAAGCTTTTTTCGACCACAGTTTCAATGCTCTTTAACAAAAATATTTCACGTTCTCGGTGCTCCTCTCGGTGCTTTTTGATATCGTACTTTCGAATACGAGTTATGAGTGGTTACAAACCAGAAAGGACATTTTTCTCGAAAATGATGACAACATAAGATATATTTATCAAGATCTTCTTTGGAAGAGTTGGCGGGGGGGTAGGAGGGGGGGAGTCATGGCACCCTCCTGCGCAAGTCACACCTCTGACCAATAAATAATGAAATGATGTATGAACGATACTTATTTAGAATATGCGTGAGTAGACGTGAGTATAAACGTGAATCTAGGCAAGGGTGATAGTAATGCTGAAATGAGTAGATAGGACTCAGGAAGCACTTCGTGGTTAGGCCCGGATACTAGTGGTTATCAAGTAATTGATACGGACTTTCCCAGTCGCTTCTGGTAATGCATATTTAGTTGATAGCAACGCTGGCAGAAACTCGTATCAGGTCCGTTACATCTAGCAGCACCTAAATGTCAACTAGCTGCTAATGAAACGCGTACACTATTACTGAACGAGAAATCGTTGACTTTTACATGCTCAGATATCTGATGTGCCCAAATGCAAGGCTTGTAAAATATGTCTGATCAGGAGCACTACTTCACGTAAGCGTTGAATTATTGCCGAAAAATGGCAGTCCAGATATGGCTACCTTACACACCTTCACATATAACAAAGGAAAATATCATTTTTCTAACGATATCTTCATTCATGTGATGAGCTGTCTTCAGAACTAGAGTTATCACTATAGAGTAGCAGAACTAGAGTTATCACTATAGAGTAGCAGAACCAGAGTTTTCAAGGGAAGGGTGCCCTAAAAGAGCATGATACAAGCCATGTATGCCGCTTGAATTGCCAGCGTTGGCGACATCATAACATAATTATGCCGCTGTTTCAACAGTTATAACATCACGTCAAAAATACTTCCCATATATAGTCGCTCAGGTGCTTACACAATTATCGATGTTTTTATTACAAGAACGCTTCGAGTACCTTGCATGAAACAGTGTTATTGCTCTTTTTTGAAGTTCGAAATTTACTGAGAGCAGGTTCGCAAGCAATGCAAAAGTAAGCGTGCTTGAAAGCGCATTGTCCTTATTCTGGAGTTGGCTTTCCTGTAGCGCAAAACGACACACGGTCCCGAGAAGGCACATATGACACCATACAGTGCTATGTGGTGTTCATATGTGCCTTATAGTGTCTGTGTGTCGTTCCGCGCGATATCAAAGCTGTTCAATTGATTAATCAACAAACGACGAGGGTTCCAATGGGGGCACATTGCAACCCTCGTCGCTTACTCTGGAGCCCGTGCGCCCCTGCGCGGAAGTCAGCACAGCGACCCGTCTGCACTATGGATCTCTTGACGCATGTGAATTGCATTTTATAAACAACGTCGGCTGTGCATTTTTCATTCAGCTTCGCGTGTTTGTGCAGGCAGCCTCATGAGGCCTGATAAACCTTGGCACTGATGCGTAGGAACAGCTTCGGAAATTTGTTGGGCGCCGATAACACCGTGGCAGACACGTGCCAATCCGCAGACCTTAACGGATTGCGAGTTGCTTTACGCACACAGGGTCCGCTTCGTCCCGCTTATTTGTGCCATTTCTGGTCGCTTATGTGCAAAAGTGGATCCACTTTAAAATCGCAAATTGACACCGCATTGGCGTGCAGTTGTCATCGCGCAGTATTCTTCTGCAGATATGTACCCACATCAACGCAAAGGATGGTCAAGCTGCAGGAGGCTGCAGAGAAGGCACGCGAAATTGTACGTGAAACGCGTAGTAGGCGTGGTTTAGGAAATTCCATATAACTGTGTCAAGAGCCTAAGTAAGACAGATTACATGTTATGGTAAAACCCATGAAATTGAATAGGCGTGTGTGTCCCTGTTATGTGTTCCGTCTTTTTGCGTTGGTTAACTCTGTCATGAACCAACTGGCCCAAGCAGCAGTTTGAGCTAGGCACTAAATGTTAAGAATGCGGATATGCGCACTTAATCTGCAAGTGAATGTAGGGCACATGTCGGCGAGTCGCGAATTTGAGAAGAGAACGAAAGGACTGTTTTCTACGAGGTACTCGAACCACATTTTTATGAAGGAAAAGGAGAAGTTTTCGATAAAGAGGACATGTGGGTAAGTAACACGTCGATACATTTGTGCAGTCTCTTAGAAATGTTTTCCACGCGATGTGGTGAATGTTGCCACAGTGATGTGGTCATCATCGCGCAGACTGGGGGGCGACGCCTGGCAGTGGTTTCGCTTCCACTATCTTATTCGTCTCAATCTCACGTCTTCGTCGCACAGCTTCGAATGATTTGTCGTGTGCTCGTCAGCGTGTGATAATTCGGAGGGACGATCTCAATTGCATTAGGGGCCAGCATGTCATAAACAGTTGTGTGGTGCCCACGCCACTGGCGTTTCAAATACTACAAGAAGGAATGTTTTTGCGTGGACAGCGGCAAAGGTCGTTTATAAAAACTTCCTGGTAGGACTCCACACGGAATTTACGCCTGTCCATGCGTCTCCGCGATGCATTCGACGTTATTGTTGCGCATCCAAGGACTGTGCTGCTCTTCAGAATTAAATAATTCTATGGGCAAGACGCACTGTGCTGGCGAGAGACAGCGAAGAACACCAACACGCCCTAAGTGATACTGCGGCATCCCTCTTGTTTCATTCTTCCTGCACGCGGAATTCCGATTGAAAAGACGAGCTCTCAATGCTACAAAAACTTGGTAGCACTGAGGTTTTACGTTGTTTCATCGCGGTATATATATATATATATATATATATATATATATATATATATATATATATATATATATATATATATATATATATATATATATATTGTGAGAGAGAAAGCGCAGTATTACTAGAGGTAAAACGTGCATTTGGTCTACTCACAACAGACTTATGAGATGTCCGCAAGCACAGCGCCCTTTTTGTGTATTCTTTGATAACATCGTCCATATCATCTGGTACATAGCCTTCCAGGGAATGTATGCCTCGTACATCAAATGCGTGCGTAATTTCGTGGGCAATCATCTGCAATAAGAAAACCTTTGTCAACAGCAGGATAATAAAAAAAAGAATTAACGCGTCGATAAACCACAATTAGCAGAAGTTGGACGCGATTCAAATATGAGTACGTTTTATGTATGTTGGTACGGGAGGGACAGCGCTGAGTATCCTTCCATCTCAGCAAGAAAGTAGCGGTGATCAATGGTCTTTCGAAGGTGAAATAGCTGTTCTGGCCTAAGCGCCTGAACGTCAAAATACTGAGTTTGCGATAATATTTGGCGTTCCCTACGTAGAATAGCTCTAAACACATGGCATTCTTCTTGATTAAACGCTGTAAATTATACTTTTAAAAAAGCGAAAACACGATTGTGGTGTGCCATTTGCATCATTTCATGGTGGAATCTTGAACCACGCTGTGCAGAGTTCTTGCGGCCACAGTAGAAAGCTCTTAATATCTGCAGTTTGCCTTCCTTCCACGTTGAACGAATGGGGCCACCTTTCGGGCACATTCACACTTGAGAAGCGAAAACGTCAAAGCGGCCGGAAAACCACGTCCGTGCGCGTCGGAAACGTTCACATTCGTTCTGCCCCTCGTACATGCCACCGCCGCCGCCGCCTTGGCCCCTTCGAGAATTCATTCCATTTTGCCCGTTTCCTGAGCATTAAATTTCGTACCGAATTCTAGTTATGCATGCAAGGCACTGAAAAGAAACAGTTTGCACCTTTTCAAACCTTGTTTCGGAAGATACACCAGCAGAAACAACCCGAGCGGACGCCACTGCAGCGGCGGCGGCGGTCTCAACCGATTGTGCAAACGCGAGACGCGTTGGGGCATGCCGACTCGCTGCTGCTGCACCTTCTTCTAATTCCAGCGTTCTCGGCGATCCTAATCCAAACCAGGCTCTCGATGAACGCGTCCTTGTCGAGGCCGTGAGCTTTGTCGTGTTGCACGGGTAGATTGCAATTGCGCCGATGCGAGCCACCGCCGACGCCTGTGCCGCCATGTTGAACTTGTGGCCAGGTTGTTTACGTCACGTGGCTTGAGCTAGCACAGCCAAAGCCGTGAAGCGGAAAGGCGATCCGCTATCGCGTGCCGGAAAAATCGGTCCGAGAGCGATTTTCCCACCGCCTGATTTTCCGGCCGCTTCGGCGGCGAAACGAGCAGATTTCCGGTGTCTTTTGCCGGTTTCGCCTCTTTCGAGGCCAAGTGTGAACGCGGCCTTAGTGATCACGCGGACTTACAAAGACTTGCCGTTCTGTTCCTGCGTTTTAGCTGGTGCAACGAGCCAAAGGTGCTGTTTTGTTGCTCTGGACGACCAATATTTCCCACACTATTTTTATCATAATTTTACACATTTTCATTGACGCAGTGACATTCAAAAATGCAGTTCTGAATCAAAATGCGGTTCTGTGTGTGTGTATGTATCTATGTATGTGTGTGTGTGTGTGCGCGCGTGTGTGTGCGCGCGTGTGTGCATGCGCGTGTGCGCGTGCGTGCGTGCGTGTGTGTGCGCGTGCGTGCGTGCGTGCGTGTGTGTGTGTGTGTGTGTGTGTGTGTGTGTGTGTGTGTGTGTGTGTGTGTGTGTGTGTGTGTGTGTGCGCGTGTGTGTGTGCGCGTGTGTGTGTGTGTGTGTGTGTGTGTGTTTGTAGAGAAACCTACGATACTACTCGCTAATTCATGTCTACCGTAAAAAATGTCTTCTCTTTCTTTCTCCGGACAGGCATGCCTGAGCGGTGTTCCCGGTATATATTTTAGCTTTCTGAACTCTATGGAGTACTCTTGTACTACTATTGCAATCTTGCACAACTGATTCTCAAGGAATGATTGGGTAAAAATCAGTAAAACGCGCGTGATACCTAATGAAAGAATGAGGCGTACCATGCCGACGCCACCATAGTTCAGTGCGGTAATACCGTAGGGATACATGAATGGCCGAAACAAGGATATTGTCGGTAAGGTAAAATCGTTTTGATTCTCCATATAAATCGGGCTGTAACGAGTTTCGTCGTACAGTGGGGTCGTCGTGTCGGTCCACATATAGTGAGAAGAGAGGCCCAAAGCCTTTATCCATGTCGGGAATAGTAGGTCCAGCGGTGCATCCGGGTAGGGTTCTGCGTCAGAGGATCAAGAAATACTCACAGTCCTTCAAGGCAGCACTAACGAAGCGGCAGCACTAACGAGAGCACAGGCGAAAACGTGCGCTCTCAAGAGACACCAAAAAGCTTGGAGGACGCTGAAACTTCGCTTTCAAAGATGCAACGCGAGAACGTAATCGGTTCCTTGTTCGTATCACCTTCCCAATCGCCAGCATGGCTTCACTTGTCGGTGGAGAGCGAAACCGTCCCGCAAGGAAAGCCGAAGAGCGGACGTCCTCCGGATTCAATGTCCATGCATGCAGCGTGTCGAAACACGGCCACACGGCGGGTTGACGTCATTTACAAGTGTGCCGTGGGTCCTTTGAACCATATCGCGGGTGACATGACAAGCCGCTGAAAAACCTCCGGAATGTGCGTACCACCAAAGCTAAATGGGGCATATACATAGCTCGTCGTTAGTACGCTAGATGATGTATGCCTGGTTGCCGAGGGGCTAAATGCATCGCGCCACGCAGCGAGGGTTCTCAACTGGTGATCGCAGAGGCGGCGCTGCACTCACATTATACTGAAGCTGTCGAGAGCGTTTGTATTTGGCGTCCTCACGTCGTAGCCTACGAAAGCATGTCATAGCTCGTTTTTAGCACGTTCACTTCGTTACTGAGCTTTAATTAGTGTCTCAACGCCTGCTACGCGTCATGGTGCACGACTGCAGGATAGAAAAAATTGCGCCGAGACATTCCTTGTTTGAGGAGCCTTTCGAGCCACAAAGAAGGCGACAATCGGAATTCGCGCCGATCCGCCTAGCTGTTCACTGATTGCTGTGCGCTACCAAAATCGCGTCGAAATTTTCAGCCAGTTCTTACTCTTGCTGAGTTGATATTGACTGTATATATTACGTGTGGCGCATGCCCGTATTCACAGGCCCACGGCAAGCAGGTATGACCCTCATGTGGCTCAGAGAAATTATCTCATGACATACGCGACCGCCATATCACGCCTACTCATGTGATGGCTTGCTAATCGTGTTCGGCATACGCTCATGTCCTCCTCTGTCCATTTCGGTCTGTGAAAAGCTAAGGAGACGACAGGGAGAGCGTCCAGACGTAGGCGTATAGATAGATAGATAGATAGATAGATAGATAGATAGATAGATAGATAGATAGATAGATAGATAGATAGATAGATAGATAGATAGATAGATAGATAGATAGATAGATAGATAGATAGATAGATAGATAGATAGATAGATAGATAGATAGATAGATAGATAGATAGATAGATAGATAGATAGATAGAAAGAAATGCTCAAAGTACTTTTTTCTGCATAGAAATGCTTCGCATTTCATGAAACACATTACCACGTGTATCGTCGGTAGCGCGACGCAACGACTAGCCTAACAGCTGTGTCAGTTACATTGATATAACCAACCAAATATCTTAAACCTATAGAGTGGGCAACATTTCTGGCTTCCAATTCTCTCATTACTTTGGTGAAAGCACTGGCTTTTTGTGAGAAATAGGAAAAAAAATGTCACGCCTCAATTTCACAAGCTTCCAGGTTTGCGCTCGGCACAATCGTTGTTAGAAAGCTTGCCACAGTGATTTATACTGTATATGTACTCTCAGGCGTGCGCAGCGTTCTCCAATGAAGGGGGGGCGGAGGGGAGGTGTTCACTGCAGCCCCCCCCCCCCCCCCCTTCCTCCCCTTTAGGTCGAGCCCGAAAGAAAGCGAGCTTCGCGTTTGGTGCAAAAATGAAAATGTAGCCATGATGTGCTTATTATGCCCTAGGTTTGGTCCCCGGCTTTGCGGGGCTAAAGGTGGGAAGTGAGCACAGGCGTGGTGATGGCGTCCAGATAGGCGTTCATAACAGCGTCCAGTGCGCCATAGTTGATGTGCCGTCCCCCTCTGAAATACTTCCCGTACTTTGCCAAGCGTCCAATCCAGCTGTTCGAATCGCAGTGCGTTACCGAACGCATGATCCCGATACGTCTTTCACAAATCATTTCCATAATGCTCTTCATTCGGTCACAACAGCATTTCCCAACGCCTAAGTAATTTTATTTGGTGATTTCAACTTCTCCTGCGTAATATGGACCGATGCAGCGCTAACTGCATTAATACTTAACTCTGAAAAGTGACTTCTCAAACTATTTCGTAACATTTGGGCTATCACAACTCATCTCTAAGCCGACGTGTTACACAGAACACTCATGAAACATTTTAGAGCTTTTGCTGACGTCTCATCAAGATAATTTTAATACACTGTCACATTTATATGTTATTAGCAGTCACTCTCTTATCCAGAAATCCTTCCAATGCTATCTACTTTACCCAAAAAGATTAAGATAACCTTAACACTGTAGGACAGGGACAACTACGCGGCTATAAATGATGAACTAAAAGC
This sequence comes from Rhipicephalus appendiculatus, assembly GCA_030522465.1. NCBI lineage: Eukaryota > Metazoa > Arthropoda > Arachnida > Ixodida > Ixodidae > Rhipicephalus > Rhipicephalus appendiculatus. The sequence goes on from JALIZH010000290.1 coordinate 590,554, forward strand.
CTGCACTTAATCCTTTCCAACCAATTTTTCTTGCGCCTTGTCCAAACTACCTCGCACAAATTCAAAACTAAACAGCAGCACCTGATAAGGACTTATGTTCCCACCGTCACTTTAACCATACGGTCAGCATCTCCGTGGTTCAACGCCTCACTAAAACGCCTTACAAATAAAAAGAATGCCCGTTCCGATGCGCTAAGTTTTCAGACTCTTTAGTACGCTTGGGATGAATACAGGGCAACGGAAAATATTTTTACTTCTGTCTCAGCTAAAGCCAACCGTTTATTTTATTCTTTCACCTTACCTATTCATGCGTCGAAGTAATCATAAACAACTCTAAAGAACAATTATTCTGTTATCTACTACTCCTTCATCGAACATAATACTTCGAGACGAACATGATGTTTGAATGTCTGAGCACTAGGCCGCACAGGTAATAAATGGTTTCTTCGGCTCTCTCTTCATTGTAGAACCTGACGGTGACCTTCCCGATGCCCTTCCTGTACGCCAGCCGATTAGGTCAGAAATCACATTTGATGCGAGCAGCATTGCAAACATATACCAATCATTAAAGCTGGCTTCATCCATGGGTATTGATAATATTAACACCAAAATATTGAAGAACAATAATAATGTAACAAGTGGGATGTTGTGCAATATGTTTCAGCAGTCACATTCACCTGGAGTGACGCCACAAGACTCGACGGTAGGCAAGGTTATTCTAATCCCAAAGAATGGCAACCGATATTCACCCTAAAACTATCCTCCCATTTCGCTCACAATTGTATGCTCTAAAACGTACTCTATTCCCACATAGTTAAAATTTTCTTAAATAATAACCAACATTATTTCCAGAAAGATGTTTATTGCGACACTCGACCAGCCCTGTTTATTAACGATATGTGCTCTAGCTTTGATGAAAATATACCGGTTGACGCAGTTTTTCTAGACTTCAAGAAAGCGTTTGACAGTGTTCCTTATAAACGCTTGTTCTTAGAACTTTACTCTCTTACTGTCGACCCGTTAGTTTTTTGGTCGGATTTGTGACTAACTGACCGCCAGCAGTTCGTTTGAGCCAATAATCTCCCTCTTTACGCCCCGTTATTCCAGGCGTGCCTCACGAAGCAATACTGGGTCTATTGCTTTTCCTCATTAACGACTTGCCGAATAACCTTTGTCCTCCGCCGCTGTGGTGTAGCGGTTACAATTCTCGGCTGCTGACCCGAAGGTCGCTGGTTCGATCCCGGCCGCAGCGGTCGCATTTCGATGGAGGCGAAATGATAGAGACCCGTGTAGTGTGCCATGGCAGTGCTCGTTAAAGAACACCAGATGGTCGATATTTGCGGACTCTGCCCTACGGCGTGCCTTATAATCACATCGTGGTTTTCGCATGTACAACTCCAGATATTATTATTATTATTATTATTATTATTATTATTATTATTATTATTATTATTATTATTATTATTATTATTATTATTATTATTATATTAAAACTAATTATAACAATTCTGCTAACATCAGACTATTTGCAGATGATCGCTTCACCACTCTCCCAATGAACAGCATATCAGGTGTTCTTGGACTTCCATGTGATTCATAAAATTGAAATGTGATGTAACAAATGGTTAACGTCTTAATGTCCTTAAACACAAACATAACATCGCCAGTCTGTTTTCATTGCCGACAGTACTACCCAACGCCTAGTTACCCAATTAGCACCAAGGAAATTTCATCTGTAAGTGCTTGAAAGTATGTAGGTGTCCATTTGTTTTCTCATTTAACATGACCTTTACACACAACGCTCGTTACTAAAGAGGCTAACCGCGCACTTCGCTGTCTACGTCAAAACTTTTATTCAGCTCCTACCCGTGTGAAAATACTCGCACATCAGACACTAAGAAGACACAAACTTGAATACACAAGCGCTGTTTAGGATGCTCACCAATGCAACACCACAAAAACACTAGAAACATTGCAAAACCCAGCGGCAGGATTAATCTTTTAAAATTATTCACACCAGTCAAGCGTAACCAAACATAATCTCGCGCTGATCCTGCTAGCTTTTCAACTCGCTGCCGTATAGCTTTTTTATGCCTGCTGTTCATCTTCTATCGCACAGCACTACGTACTCCCGTCATCCAGCCAACCCATCGTCACTCAGACCACATCAACCACGGGAAAGCTGTGTACCTGCCAAGTGTTCACACGACTACGCACCTTTCATTCTTTTGTTTTTTTTTTTTTTTGAAGACAGCGGAAGATTGGAATGGTCTTCCGCCTTCGTGAAAAATTTCAGGATCATTAACTTCAATGGAGAGATCGAGCATCTAAACGTTTAAAACCTTCTTATTGCCCACTCCTCATGAAAATACGTCAAAACCCCTCCATTGGAGCTTTTGGGGTATTGCATTGCATATCATGGAATAAAATAAATAAATAAATAAATAAGTAAATATATATATATATATATATATATATATATATATATATATATATATATATATATATATATATATATAACCGTTCTTGCATGCACCATCAGAGTTTCTCGGCCACAATTACCGCCAAAAACAGCTATCATAATTTTTCACCGATGACGGCAGAGGGCAGACTAAGTAAAGCTAGGAGAGAGACTTGGCCTTCCCAACCCCCCGCTGCCCTGCCTGTGCACACGCTTAGGTATTACTGCATGAGGTATGCGCATACTTATGAATACTGACTGTAAAGTGCTTCGACATAGTCAGGTTCTAATCGCCGTCCGGGACTTCCCACGTAGGACACCATGTTCTCCATCTTCTTTAGAGCAGCTAGTCGAAAGTCATCGCTGAGCCAGGTTGAAGATAGCAGGGCCTTTTGGTAGGAATTGCGTATTTCCTGAACGATGTCCTTCGCATCCTGTACCATGCCCTCTGGAACCTCTGTTCAGGAAAAGGTCATGCATGCACACCCTTTTATACAAACCTCTTTTGAATACTGTATCGCACACTATTTTATGCTATTATTGAAGTACATTGTTGTCTGTGTGTTTTGTTTTGTTCTCTTTCTCGCATTGAAGTGGTTTTAAAGGACACCGTGAGACAATTTAGGAATGCAATTCACCTTAGAAAGAAAAAGAAAAGGTTAGTCAAGGCAGGGACTATGCGACGTAATCGCGCAGATGTCACTCTTTCTTCAACAGATTGTCAGCTGTCAAGGCAGCCTTGCGTTCAGACTATTGAACTTCTACATTCTTTGTGGCAGCAGTTAGAGAGCATTTGTCAGCAGCATTCCTGCATGTTATTACCCATAGAAATTGAAATTTTGCAACAAGCGTTTGGAGACATGAGTGATTTTCTGTTTATTTGTTATTAATTAATCAGGCGAAGACAAACATGCATGTCAAGTATTCTCTGTAAGATGCTGGAGCACATAATCTACTCTAACCTCGTGACATTTTTCGAAACCAACGCATTTTTCAGCAAGTTCCATCACGGCTTTCGTAAGCATCATTCGTGGTAAACTCAGCTTCTATCTTTTGCACATCACGTCATCTCAGCACTAGATAACAAACTACTGGTTCACTTCACATTTTTAGACTTCGCGAAAGCCTTTGATAAAGTTTCACGCCAACACTAATACTAAAGTTTGGCACATTGCTGTCTCCTTTGCTGCCGCTAAGGACCAAGTGCTGTTCAAGTCCGTAGTTTCGGAACACTTTATACGGTAACTGCACACTATTGTTTTCCGTTTTCTTGTCCCCGTCTTTTTCTTTTTCTTTTTTTAGCTATTGTTATTGTATTTCCTTCACTATTGTTACTATTTTTTCCGTATTCATATTGTACCCCCCCCCCCCCCCTGTAATATTCTCTGGGTCTTGAGAGTATTCTAATAAATAAAAAAAGTGTAAGTCAACCCAAGAACACTGAATTAAGACATTGCATGAATTAAACATAAACCCCATTGATATAGTCTCCGATTTTACTGCAAAACACAAGCTCCTACATTTACATTTTTGTGATTCAACAAGCTATATTTCTGCGTGGGTCGTCCGGGCAGTAATACGCTAGAAAGAACTGCTTAGACTTCGTTTGGAGAATACCAAAATATGTGCTGTTGTATCAGTGCTGAGGTTGCCTCAGACCACAACAACCCTTTATATGACAATGCAGACAACGTGCCCGGTAAGCCCACGATATGCCCATATCTACTGAATTTACACAAAAACGTCAATCCGCCTAGTAAGACTTGGCTTGAATCTACAAAATTCGGCGTACGCAGTTACTTGCAAAGCGCTTTGCGTGAAATGGATTTGCACAACGCGTGGAATATGTCAGATTTTTTTACTGACGCCAATGTAACTTGTTTGCTGTTATCTCTCTGGTACACTGTCCTTTGTCAGTATTGATACCGTTTGTGATTTAACGTGAATAGTGAAGTTGTCGTCAGCGCCGAAGAAATCTGCGCCGCCAAGGAGGACTGACCAGCTCACATATTAAATTTTCGAGAACGTCTCAGTGATGTTCTACTGATAACAGGCGCAGATGACAATCCACTGATAACAGGCTGAAATCGCATAGCCTCGCTCGTGAAAATTTCTCCATGTCATCGCGCACACCCGCACCCGTTAAGATGACAGTAAAGTTCTGCGTGCTTGCTGGAGGCTTCCCTGCCTCCATAGATTTAGAAGGATCTAAAGAAAGAGCTCCCCATAGGGCCCATGCATTAGGACATCCGACCGCAAGGGCGCCGCCATCACACCATCTCTGAACATGACCAGCCCCAAATACACTTGGTAAACTTGCGCTTCAGCGTGCGTTCGGAGGCCTGTTCACATAACAATCAGCATCGCCAGTTCGAGCGCAGCGTGACGTACCACACAAATTGAATCTGTGGAAAGCCTTTGCTAAGGTTATCGAGAAAACACATTGACACTTAGCTTATACGGACTGACAACTGGCCAGCACATGTGATCATGTGCTGGTGGAAATGACAAAAAACCATGAATTTTAGTGGCATATTTAAGTGTACTTTTCGCGACGTCAGTAGCATTTTAAATTTTAAATTGCGCTTAAAATGAAGGGAAACCGACACGCCACGCAGCCTAGCGGAACCGCCTTCAATCTGGATTATGAAGTCTTTCACTAGTGTTTACATAGTCTGATACTTTTATTCCCACCATATTTAGCGTTCTCAATATAATTCTCCATCTACGATCTATTATGTGCTGCTTACGAGGAAAGCGAAAACGTTACACGCTGAAAAGCGGCGCTGCCTTCGCGGCAACTAGTGACCATGTCGACCCACGGCGCATGCGTTCGGTGTGCTCCATGCGCAGCAAAATGCCGCGCACAAACACGAATTGTTCTCGCACGCACCTGCCATTACAAAAGAGTAGCTACTTGGGCTGGTTGGTATTGCATTTTTAAAAGAAATAGTTTCTTAGTGCGCAGAACGTTTTAGAAAGGAGTCAGATAGGAAAGTGCGCTCTTTCCTATCTGACTCCTTTCTAAAACGTTCTGCGCACTAAGAAACTATTTCTTTAAAAAAAAACACCTGCCATTGTTTACAGCATGCGCCCACTGCAGGGCAAAAGGCCTGTTCCATCTGCGGCCAGTCAACTAGATCTGTACTTGCTGCGGCCACGTTATACAAGCAAGCTTCTTAATCTCATCTGCTCACCTAAATTTCTGTCTCCCCTTGCGCATTCGCCTCCTCTTGTAACGCGGTCTGTTACTATTGTCACGCGGTCGTGACGTAGACGAAAGCAACAGTCGGTGTGTCAAAGAAGAAACTCTTTATTTGGCCGAACTAGTGGCCGAAAAACAGAAGGTCAGACTACAGCAATGCACACTGGCACTGATAGAGGCGAACAGAGCGTCCACCGTCGGTAAACTGGTCATCGTTGGGACGCGCCGTCTTTTATACAGCACGCGTCGAACATTCTAGCCTTATCACTGGTGGTCGGGCAAGCCCTAGAATAAGTTGGACGGTTAGCGTCCTGCGTGCAATCTTAACAAAACTATCTACTATATAATCGCGAAGCTTCTCGAACACTAAGGCGTGGTCTGCGCCGAGCATTGCTCAGAGTCTTTTGTGGGTGGAAACCGAAAGCAGTTAAACTGACACAAGAAATGCGTGTGGCAATATTAATGACGAGTGGTTTTCTTGCCTACGTGCTACATGTCCTGTCCATGCCAATTTCCTCTTCTTGATTTTGACTAAGATGACCCTAAGATCATTTGGTTCCCTGACCCAGTCTGTTTACTACTTGTCCCTTGTTGCGACCGGCCTATGCAGGCGCCGGAGACCCGGGAGGAAGATGCCGAGGCAGTATGAAGAGGCTGAAGGGAAACTGTACAGATGTTTAATTACATTATTTACAGAGCGAGAACCTCGTGTTACAAGACGAAGATTTCGCTACATCATGACGATTTCGTGTCGAAGGCCATCGAAGGAGCCAAAGAGTCGCTTTTCCCCAGATCCGTAGACGGGGGGAATGGCTTCAAATTGCGCTGTCCAATCACAGGACAGACGCCACTTCCGATGGTGCCGCCCACACCCGCCCAGATCAACGTCCTTGACTGGGGTGTTGCCACAGCATTGCACCAGTGGCACCAAGGTGGTGACGTGTGAAGGCCGCTGGGTGATGGGTCCCACGCTCGTACTACCGTGCGCATCAAAAGGCACGCCGCCTCGAAGTAACCCACCGCTAAATTAGCGGGGCGGGTTGTCATCCATGCTGACGCTCGTTGTCCCCTCAAGAAAGGTGTAGCGGCCGGAAACCATCGCGGTAGTTTCGTCGAACACCCTGCGCGTCGGTCTGCATGGCGCCTCACTTCTCGGCTAAGAAGGACAATACACGTGCTTGAACGTCTGTCAGCGGGCCAGCAACCCCTCGGCGACTTGTTCGTAGAACAGAAGACGCCGCGCCCCTTTCGGCCCAGGTGCCGATCGTAACACCCTTAAGATCCCACCAACCATTTTCCTTTCCATCACGCACTGCGTCGTCCTCAATCTAAAATGAACACCTCTTTGTAAGCCTCCAGGTTTCTGCTCCTTAGGGAAGTACCGGTAAGATACTGCCGTTATACAACTTTCTCTTGAGGGATAGTGGTAAACTAACATTCATTATTTGAAAACGCCTGCTGAATTTGCTCCATCCCATTCTTATTTTTCTCGTAACCTCGGCTTCGTGGTTCGGCTCCGCGGTCACTTCCTGTCTTTAGCAGGCACATTCCTTTGACACTTCCAGTGCCTTGCTACCCATCGCAAAGCTCTATGCTCTTCCGAGATTGTTGCACATTCCTTTAGTTTTGTGCACAATAATTTTTACTCCTACAGTTTTGCTTTTCTTGATCAGTTCAGTAGTCATGAGTTGCCATTCGTCCCCTCAGTTACCAATCAGTGCAATGTCATCAACGAATTGTAGGTTACTACGGTACTCTCCATTAACTCGTATCCCTAACTTTTCGCAATACAAGGTCTTGAAAACCTTTAGTGAGCATGCAATAAATAGGATTGGGGAGAACACTCGTTCCTGTCTTACACCCAGTACTCGTGCCAATGCTTTCAGTCTTAGACGAGAGCACAAAGTAACGAAGAGCTAACACATACAACACATGCTTGAGCACGTCGTTCTGTGGCAAATATGTAATAAAGGGGCACGCGATTCCATCTATTCACATTATTACTATGTGTGAAGGTAGCACTGTTTCGTTTCTGAAGCATAACATTTAAACGACGAAGTTCGCGGAGGTCGCTTCTGAAAGGGGTCGATGAATTGTGTAGAGGACGATACCATGTGATTGGACGCTTTCAGTAGCCTGACCGCATAGCTGTATAGCCTCTTCTGAAATAATTTCCTCGAAATTACAAACAAAATGTCCTCCTGGAACAAATCGTTACGTGGCGCATACTGACGAGATGAATTTTAATTTGGCTGTCCTGCGCAACCTGCAATATGCGGAGCAGACACAGCGCTATACATTTTTGACAGATGGTATGTAATGGAGACATTGCGGCTCCCGCGAACGTACAGCTCATATGCTTTGCCCCACTTCAGGTTGTACGTACCTGCTTTGTGGGCTTCCGCAGTGACCACTACACGCAGTGCTCATATCGAGGTGACGTGCGATCGAATTCTTGACGTTTAAGTAGATTATTGATGGTGAAAATGTGCAGGCATAAGAAAAGCAAAAAAAAAAAGCCCCCCACTTACCCGAAGGGAATCGTGAGGAAATGCGAATGAATTTCGCGCGCGCTTCACTCCATTTATATATGGTGGTTGTGGTTCGAAGAAGGAAAAGGCGCCTAATTTCTGCAGCCCGGTCGGGAGCACGGCGCAGCGCCTTTTTTTTTTTGCTTTTTCTTGTTTTTTTTAATTTTTTTTATTTATTTTTTTTAATTTTTGTTTTCATATATAGCTCCGCCGAGCTCCGCCGCAGACCGCTTTTAGTTAACGCGCACGCTGCGAATTTTTATTGTTCAACAACGCACAGGAGAAATCTCCCACCGGCACCACCTTGGAGGTCAAGATCCATTGCCATATATACGGGGTGGCCAGTGAACGGTTGTGCAGCACGAGCAGTCGGTTTTTTCAACCAAGAAACTCGCTAGCAGACGCTGCCTGTGTCGGCGTCGCGAGGCGAGAGAGGGAGAGGGGGGGAGCGTAGGAGAGAGAGAGGGGGCGCGCATGCGCAGTGGGAGTGTCAACGCTGCGGGCAGAGATGCCTAGAGAAGAGAGGGGCGAGCGTAGGAGAGGAGAAGAGAGGTGGGACGCGCATGCGCAGTGGGAGTGTGGACGGCGCGGGCAGGGATGCCTAGAGGAGAGAGGGGGGAGCGTAGCAGGGGAGAGAGGAGGGGAGGCGCATGCGCAGTGAGGGTGTGGTTGCCGCGGGGAGGGATGCCTAGGGGAGAGAGAGGGAGAGAGGAGGTTTTTTTTATTTCTATTTTTTTTAAGGGTTTGCGCATGCGCAGTAAGGGCGGTCACGCCGTACACCACCACCACCGGATTAAGCTTCGCCATAAGATGCTTCACATCTAACACCTGCCGGCGCGCACACCTCCTCAACCTGTCCTCCTCCTCCTCCTCCGCGGACAACGCCAACGCCGCACAACGCCAACGCCGGATGCCTGACATAGCCCGACTATGAAATGCATTCGCATTTAAAAAAAAGAAAACACTGGACACACTCCCTTGCGCCTGCCTCAGTTTCCCGAGTTTCGCTTTAGATATGACTCGTCGCGCCAAAATACGACAGCCCAGGAAAGTTGCTGTGCCGCGCTTACGAAAGTGGCGTGACTGGTGATCTAAATATGGCGGCCCGCGGTGACGTTGATGTGACTCGAAGTGACGCAGCAGCTCCTGGCTTACGCATACTCTTTATGTCGGATTATATTTGCATCGTTTTGCAACGATCGAATCATGGCGCTTATGGTAAAGCCCTTGAAGGTGCACGACAAAGCATACTCACCCGACTGTAAGAAAGGGCTGACGACCGCCAGACCCATGACGTTTCTGATGTGATCGTAACAAGCCACGCTGGCAGGTAAACCGCGAACAAACATGTAAGACTCAGTGAACTGAAGCAAGTGCGAATAGAATTTCCAGGCGACCAGATATCGTAGCCCTGGTTCACCCATAGACTCGAAGAGTTTCACGAGGATTTGAAGCGCATGTTCTCGCTGGTAAATAAAGTCTGAAGCCGTGTAGGTGCCGTTGGTGTATTCGGAAATATAGGCACCCCAATCGCCTGGAAACAATGGAGTGACAGAGAAGGTAAAAATATAACATTATTGGGATAGCGGAGTGCTATCATTTTCAAATTGTATCCCTTCGTATTATAAAGCGTGGTCACGTTGTAGCTTAGTAGCAAACGTGTAGGCCCCATGTGATCTGTTAATCCACTTAATATCTGCAACATAAGTTATTTATACTGCTCGGGAGCCAAGTCCAGATCGAAGTGTTTATTGTAGTCTTAGAAGGAGTAAATTGTTCAAAGAGTGCTTTAAAAACGAATTAAAGCTAAGGACTAAACGATAATATCATTGCAAAATGGTGGTATTAAATGAAATTGGTAGTAATAATTTTACTGCTAATAAAGCAATAATAATTTGATTGCGTTCTCCATAGATCTTCCTGCTGTCGCTTTCCATTGTCGCAACGGATATATATATATATATATATATATATATATATATATATATATATATATATATATATATATATATATATATATATATAGCAGGAACAACGCAAGATAGAAAGGCTGCCGATATCATTCGTTTTTTTATTTAAATTTATTCGCAAGCCTTTCTCGCTCTTTTCTCGTGAGCAAACAGCCAGCGTAGCTTTTCTAATCGAGGACGCACTTGGATTCCTCTAAATGTCTTACGTAGATGGACAGAATAGTGTCTCGCGAAGAAAATACTTCATAAAGCGCGAAAACATCCCCCCACGCAGAATGGAGTAATTATATTAAAAAAAATTAAAAGCCCCCTCACCCTCACACTCATACCGGGAAAATGTGTACGTGCCCAATCTACTAATTTCCTTTCTTTGTATAGCATTCGTGATGCTTCCTCTTAAAATTTTCCTACATAATTAGCAGTGGAACAGTGCTGTTGCTACCGGCAACAAGGACGGTCATGCGTGAAGCAATTAAATGCAACAATAGAACGCAACCATGAAATGTCGCAGCACGAAGGGACAAGTTGCCCGTATAAAAGATATTATTCCGATATGAGAGATGACTGATCGGCGACAATCTCACTATCAAGAAAGTATCGATTATTAGAAAGTGACGGATGCAAGTAAGCATGGGACCGGCGCAACTTTGAGCCCCGAAATTGTGCACGCTCGTATTTCTTTACAGTAGCAGGCAGCGGTTTTTTTTTGTTTTTTTTTGTACTACCTATAACCGCGACCACCGAAATGCTCATAAAAGTTTCACCGCTCTTTTACAGTACCAAGTGGGCACGCACGATTCTTGTTGCATGCCAGAAACGCCTCGCGAGTGTGCATCATCGAGACCGTCATGTGTTGTCATAAACTGAGCGATAGAGACCTGGCCAGAAAAAACAACTGCGCCGGACGCAATCATTAGTGCGAGTGACTCCCAGTAGAACGGCGGTAGGTTCGTCGTGAAACTGGCGGAGAACATCTGCCCGCAAGCGGGAACGCACAACGAGAAGACGTTCAGGGCCGCGGGGACGCATATTTGGCGGTATTGCACGCCGTCGTGAAGGCAGTACAAGTTAAGAGAAGTGCATGGAGTTGCAGAGCTCAGACTGTCCGTGATGGGACGTGAAGTCGTGTCGCGGCGTTGTTCATAGCCTATACCGAGGACGTCTGATATTGACAATACATAAGCCTGAGTGGCTCATTGCGCAGTGTCGGGTGGATACACTGCATGCAGTGACAGACAATGTGCTTCCTGATGGAAGTGGCTGGATTTGTAAACGACCGAGAAGGGGTATCCATGGAGGTAGAGAGACCACCGACCAAGGCGGTCCGTGGGATCTTTGAGCGAAGAGAGCCAGCAAAGGGCATGTTGGTCAGTTACGACAGTACAGCTGCGGCCAAACAGGTATGGCCGAAACCTAACAACAGCCCAAACTAGAGCAAGGCACTCTGTCTTCGTGATTGAATAGTTCTCCGCTGAGGACAAAAAGCGGCTGGTGTAGGCAATGACACAATCACACCCGTGTTGACGCTGAGCGAGAACAGCACCAATCCCATGGCCGCTCGCCCCAGTGCGAACTTCGGTCGGGAGGTCGGATCAAAGAGGTCGGATCAAACTGGAGATGTTGTGAGAGAAGCAAAGAGTGCCCGCAACCCAGTAGCTTGATGTGCATCCAAAGTAAAGGGGTCGTCTTGTTTTAGCAGTTCTGTGAAAGGACGCGCAATATCTGCAAAATTCCGGATGACGCGGCGGAAATACGAACACAACCCGAGGAAGCTGCGGATATCTTTAGCCGAACAGGGTACGGGAAATATTGTCACGGCGCGAATTTTGTCTGGATCAAGCTGGACACCACTTGCGTTAACGAGGCGATCAAGTACAGATACTTCACCATCGCCAAAAGCGGCATTTGGAGGAGTTCAAGATTAAACTAACGTTTCCGAATACTTCAAGAATAGTGGAGAGCCACTCAATATGAACTGAGAACGGGAGAAAAAACAATGACATCCAGGAAGCATAAGCATGTTGACCACCTTGAAGCCGAGCATAAGAGAATCCATCATGGACTGAAAGATAGCAGGCGCAAGTAGCACAAGCATGTTGACCATTTTGAAGAAGCGCATAAGAGAGTCCATCATGCGCTGAAAGGTAGCAGGCGCAAGTAGCACAAGCATGTTGACCATTTTGAAGAAGCGCATAAGAGAATCCATCATGCGCTGAAAGGTAGCAGGCGCATGTAGCACAAGCATGCTGACCACCTTGACGAAGCGCATAAGAGAATCCATCATGCGCTGAAAGATAGCAGGCGCAAGTAGCACAAGCATGTTGACCACCTTGAAGGAGAGCATAAGAGAATCCATGCGCTGAAAGGTGGAAGGCGCATTAATCACTTTCCACCCTTTAAACCACTACTGCCTTGATACAATATTTTGCAAATGCCCTGTCTGTATTCGTATCACCTCTCCAAAGCATACAAATTGGAAATTAAGAATAACGGGCAGGTCCTGGCTCGGTTAGCCTGCCTTGAAAGGAGGATTTAGTAATATTGAGCACGCCGTCCAGAGACTTGAAAATTTACATATTATGTCTCACTTATTACGGGACACAAATGTTCAGACACAAGCTACCGAGATTGGTAAACTTATGTGGCAGTACGAACTTTGCATTGGAAAGATCACCCACTAAGAAGTGCATATACTTTATCCAAAATTTTAATGCTGTTATTTTATTAGCCCGGCAATTAACCTCCAATCATGTTATGATCCCTTTTTTAATCCATTGTGTGATGCCCTTTAAACCTAATTGCATTGGTTCTTTATAAACCTAATGCATGTTGCCTTGTTTTTACCAGTACAAGTTTAACATTGGATTCTGTATATAGTTACGAGTTTTTTTTTTTTGTAACGTAAGTTGTTGTAGTGCGTTCTCGTAATTGTACAATTAAAATGAAAATGCGTTCCATTGTTGCTAATGGCCCTGTTTCTCCTTCATTTTATTTGTGTTATTTTCTACCTGTTCTTTTAGCCTGTTGATGAGGCTGTTTATGCGCACCCGTTTGTTCTAAACTCGCGAAAATGTACATTCGGGGGGAGTAATCTTGTCATACAGCTTCTCGCCATTTTCTGCCAGGCTCTCTCGTCTTCTTGATGAAATATAAAACCCATATTAAGGGAATTATTTGCACAAATTAGCATTAAGTGGCAGTGACATATTAAGATAATGCGTAACTTAAAGTTACTCAAAGTAGTAACGAAAGAGGTACAAAACTTCCTCCTACCTGAAGTAACGAACGGTTCGGTGAGGCTGCCGAGCTTGTTAATCTGAATGGACTTGTATTCTTGTTCATTATTATCTGTATTTGATGCGATGAAGTGAACTACAGAAGGAATAAAAAAGAAGATAGGATATTATTCCAGATAACCGGACGCGAATGCTTTAATTCTTATGCATAGTACACAACGTGTCACAGGAAACGTTTTCATGACGGTTAACCCAGTTATATAAAATGTAGGCTTCTATCAGAAAACAGTCGGCAAACACATCAATACGATGTAAGAATCGTTGCCACGTTTTCAGACGATGTCAATCGACTCTGACGATCTTATGCTGTATAAGCCGTGTTACAGTTGGGTAGGTTTTAAAAGGAGCCATGACTCAAGCTAAATGTAGCAAAAGTATCCAAGTACTTTATTTTGGTACATTTGCAACCAAATATTACACACACAATTTCAGGAATTGAGATTTTATTATTGAACAGTAAATTACATCGAATAAGCGAAAACGCACAATAAAGGTAATAATACGTTCCGTCTTGCTGCGTTTTTAAACCACACGTAAGTTGCAAATATCCTAGCCCAATACCTCATTTGCCAACGTGTTTCCAAATAAATGAGGTGGCACAGTGGGTGCGTTGTTCGGCTGCTGACCCGAAACTCGCTAGTACGATGCCGGCCGGGGTGGTAGCATTTGGAGAGACACAGAATTCTAGAAGCCCGTGTACTTAGATCTAGGGACACGTTTATTACCCCAAGGCGGTCAAAATTTCCGGAGCCCTCCACTACAGCGTAACTCAAATCCGCATGCAACTTGTCTGCAGTAGAACTATTGCCAAAGTCATTGTCGGTCAGCAACTCAGCAGGAACGTTAAATACTGACGCTGTTCTTCCCTCAAAGACGTAGCGCGAAATTGGTATATAGTTATGAGAATGCCAGTTTAGTTTCAAGTGTAACGAAATATGGTTGAGTTGCACAATCCAGCTACACTTCGTAGCTCACAGCGCTTTTTGCAAAGATAACTAGAGCTCATGCGCTGCGGTTCAGCATGAGAAACTGGTGTGCAGCGTCAGCATAGAGGGCCGGAAGCGTTATATGATCGCTAACGAAGCGTTTCCGTACATGCGTGGCACTTCGTCGCTTCGTCTTTGCAGTCGCGCCTGGTGTGGGTAGCCCCGATGCGTGCCAACCCGATAACGGTTGGCGGAGGGGGGGGGGGGGGGTGGAGAAAAACTTGGAAGCAATGGTCAGGGTCGAAAAGTGGTCAGTATATCTGAAAGTGTCCACCATCGTTAACTTTCTTTAGAAGGTTAAGTTTGTCATTGAGAATCGACCATTCCGAGCCGCAAACCGATAGTTTCCACCTTCCTTAGATTAAAAAACTAGACGGTAGCATGAGAACGTAATAGTGTTTCGGTGAAAGCGAACCATGAGTCAATGTCTAGGATTTAATACCTATTATGAATAGCTGCAAAATATTACGTTTAGCAGTAAATCACTATGAGATCAGATGCAGGAGTACTACTCCGCTACCTGAAAAGATTTTTTTATCGGACATTTTTTTTGTTCTCTTTCTCCATATACAGTAATCAAATTTATAAACAAACCATGGCTCGGACATTCCAGCACTTCATCATACTTTATACGATAAAACTCTTCTGATCGCCTTATTGACGGTATCATGCGCTCCGTCAGAAAAGTAACAGTTAATGAGGCATTTTTAACATGAACAATCTTA